>PVIC010006109.1:0-32045 GCA_004025085.1 Thryonomys swinderianus | reverse complement strand
AGGACAATATTTAAATTGGCCCACCATTACCACTCATGTAAAAATCCACTCCAGATTTCCTTGGCCAAGGGGAGTAATAGTGAGAAAACATAAAGCTTGATTGGAATATTAGACTCGCGCCCTTTGAGTGCTTGGACCTAGCTTTTTCTTCTCAGAGTTTGTGAAATATCCTGGTCTCAGATTTCTCCTGAATAATGAGGGAGGGTAAAATCCATTCCCATAGATTTTCTTTTTTTTTTTTTAGGACTGGGATTATAGGCTGAAGCCACCATGCCCGGCACTGTGGTATGTGGTGCTGATTGCTGGTGGGTGTGAGTCACCACGCCCAGCATTGTTGTATGTGGTTACCAGGGATCTAACTCAGGACCTTGAGTTTGCGAGGCAGGCGCAGGAACCACTGAGCTAAATCTCCAGCCCCCTATAGTACATTTTAATCATACCAGCATAATCAAGGAGTCCCTTTCCCTTTATTTCCGTTTGCTAAATTGGTGATAATGTTTATCATGTCCATTCTTTGCCACCCCTGAACCAGTAGAATCTTATGTAGTAAGAGTCTTCGCTTCACTGGTCTGCTTCAGTTATCAGGAGCAAAAACTAGTAGCTGCAGGGAAAGGGCAAGAGGTGCTGCCTAAACAGGACATTTTGAGAGACAGAGAAGAGAAACTGCGGTCCAACCTCATGGGGTGAGGAAGCTGTCAGACATCTGGCGGTGTCCTGCCTGGTTATCCAGGCATCGACTCCATTTTTTTCTCCCTCGGCTGGCTCGTTCTGTTCCTGCACTTTCCACCGCTGTGTAACTTGCTCTCCTCTCAGTGTGCCCCTCACCATGCCTTAGGAGCTTTTATTTCAAGTGCTCAGACTCTTGTGCTTCCTAATTCAGCCCATGCTTTTAGCTTTAGTCCAGCAGCCCCAGAGGTATAAAGTTCTCTTACTCTTGGTGTCCTGGATCGGTTCTCCCCTACTCCAAACACAGTGTCCAGGAAGGGCCTTGTCAGGTAATACAGAAAATGGCCACCATAAGCAGCTCTTTCCGTTCCTTACCACTGTATAACAAACCACTTCAAAACCGGTGGCTAAAAGTAACTGCCTTTCCCATTATGTCTGTGTTCGTGGGCTCAGCCAGGTGATTATCTGATCCACGTGGCATTGTCTCGGATCTCTCCTGAGGCTTTGTTCTGCTGGGCACTCGGCTGGGCTGGAACACCCAGCAGTTTTCACACACATGACTGGCACAGCTGTAGGTGGGCAGAGATGGCTGGGCTTTTATGGCATCTGTATCACTTCTTGAAATAAGCGCATTATAACCCTAGGTGACTTCTCAGTGACCAGCTGCCGGGCTGGCTCTGTCCTGGGCTGCTGTGCTCTCAGGAATGAGACTGGCAAGAAAACCTGAAAGTAACTGGAGATTTATTCTCTTTAAGAACATAAGACTTCTGCCAGGAATAGATCCATAAACGAGGCAGCGTTTAGACTGACAGTAATCTTGATCTTCTCTTTTACCTGAGGCTACGTGTTTACCTTGATGACTTGAAAACTAGTGTTTGTTCCTTTTCCGAAGAGTGTTGTGATGATCCCTGAATCACAGTTAGACTTACTCGTATTCATATATCTTCGTTATTGTATTGACAATTTGTGATCCAGTGTGTTGCTAGTTTCCTGAAAAGCTGTAATGGCCTGAAAGCTGTCTTCCCACAGAGTGTGAAAGCTCAGAGTGGCTTAGAAACCAGACCACAGTGGTGTTCATTGTTAGACACGCTGTTCTTCCCGATCCATTTAAAGCCTCAAACAGCAAAAGCTCATTTAGATCCCACTAATTTGGAACTTGTGGTAACTAAGCTAATCTTTGTGCAAAAAGTGTGCTTAACAGATAAATTGTGTGAAGGGAATGCTTATGTGTCTGCTGCTCTTCCTGACGTAATCGGGCCGTCCAAGGTCTTGGTCCTGCTCCTCCCTGAGCATCCCCTCCCGCTCTCTGTCCTCCCTGGCCTGGTCCCTGATGGAGCCACACCCTGACTTCCTGCCTTCTGTGCCATGTCATGGCTTCCTCCTGCCTTCTGGGGACTCCAATGGCTCCCCCTGAAACCTCCACCCCACCTCTCACACCAGAGCAGCCAGCTCTGTGCCCCGCCAGGCCCCTGTCCCACCGTGGTCACCCAGTCCTCCTCATGAGTGCCTCATGTCGGAGGGAGGCACAGCCAGAGGGAGAGCCTGGGAAGCTCTGCAGTCTGGACAGTGTGCTCCGAAACAGCAGCGGGGTCCAGAGGCGTCATTTCCCACAGATTGAATCTTAGACAGCAGGTCCCTGACTTATGACTGATTTCTATTCCAGGGGAACAGACAGTCAGATTCATTCATAAGTCTGACAAGATGAGTCTTATACACCTTTGACACAAATGTACCGCATAAAACAAAAACAAATGTGGAAGTCTGTATCTGTGAAAAGTTTACAACTTGAATGTTTGTTAAATCAGGGACTTTGTAGTTCAAAATTATTGATGCTTTGCGCATAAGCTATTGTGCATAAACTAATGAAAAATAAAGGAATATTGTAGATGTGGTGTGAACCTTGAGCTGGGCAGAAAGCATGAGGGGAGTCACGTTGTGACGATCATCCTTAGATGGATGAGGCACCCGAGCGTAGCAGGGGCGCTGCAGCACGCACGTTCAGGGGAAGATCGAAGCAGGAGCCATGTTTCCTGTGTTACAAGTCCACGCCCACCCGGGGCCCTCAGCCAACCCAGGGGCCGAACCCTGTGGCTGGGTGGGTAGAGCCAAGGCGCCTGTTTCCTTGGCCACTCACTGCAGCTCCCTCCACCCCGGGGTGAGGGTGAGGTCACAGGAGAGAGGAAGTAATAGCACACAGAAAGGCTCTCACATTTGGTAGAAAAGCGCGTGCCCTGTTGGTGCACCCCTAGGTTACTCTGATGTTCAGGATCTTTGTTCTTAAGTACAGTTCATGGAGACTAGAATGGGAGATAGGCCTGCCCAGGCTAAGGGGCCTTGTTTAATTCTGATTAACGCCGAGGTCACAGCTTGCCACAAAAGGCCTCTTGGAAGGGAAGCTCTCATGGAATAACAAGGGGGGACTTACAGTCCTTGGGTGAGACCCCACATCCCTTTGCAGCCCGTTCAGTGAGCATGAGCTGAAAGCCCATGTTTCTGATCCCATATTTAATCACAAGAAACATGAAATGTCTGCGTGATTGCTGACATGCTGAGTACGTTAAAGATGTAGTGAAAGGTCTACTTTGTTTGCTTCAAGATGCTGCATATAGCAGGTAGGGTTCAGCTTGCTTCGGTTCAAGCTGTACAATTTAGTTCACCCTAAGCATACAAACTCAGAAACCTCTGTGTGTTTCAGTGTAGCTTGTTGTTCAGGCTCTGCCTTTAGTGAGATTCTTTTTCTCTAAGTTCATTTCCTTTGTTATAGAAAACAGAAAGAGTAACAGCTTCTCTTGCTGAATTAAGAGACTGTCATGAGTTAATCTTTATAAATAGCTTAATACAGCACCTGACACAAAGCAGTCACTCAATAGAGAGTAACCAGTGTTCCCAAAATATTTGGTGGCATATTTTCTTTCATATTTTGTTTTTGACGTATTATAGGCTCTGTGGTTTCACACCTACAATCGTAATTATATTCACAACCCTTCCAAGCTGATTTGAATTGTGGTTAAGAAGTGTATTCAGTCATTTCCATAGTACCCTTTTACTTAAAAAGGCCTTTTATTTTCCTTGAGTTGTCACAAGTTCACAGCAAAATCAAAAGGAAGCTGCAGCTACGTTTTATATCCTGCCCACACACAACGTTTTGCCGCCATTGTGAACAGCCCTCACCAGAGTGCTGCCTTTGTTATGACTGGTGAACTGGCAGGGACACGTTATTGCTCAAAACTGTAGTTTATGTTAGAATCACTTCCGGTATTGCATATAAGAGGGATTTTAATGAATCCGTAATGGGATATATCTATTTTTTTCCTATGGTGCTAGGGATTGAACCAGGGTTTCATACGTGTTGCATAAGCACTTTACCTACATTTCCAGCCCACCGTTTAAAGAATTTACTCCTTACTGTGCATACTTGATGTATATGCCTTGATATTTTGATTGTATCCTTTATTATAATGTACAAAGCACTATTCTTGGCCTATAATCTTCCGTGTGTTGCCTGTTCATCTCCCCACACCTCTGGAATCCACCAGTTTACTGTCTCCATGCTTTTGTCCGTAGCATTCTTTTTCCCCCAGTAAAAACTGAACTACCTGTTCAGCCCTTTATATTTTTGAGCCAGGGTCTTTCTAAGTCCCAGAGCTGCTCACCTGGGCTCAACCCTGCGTCAGCCTGTGAGTGTAGGTTACAGCGGTGCACCACCACGCCTGACTGTTCCTGTCAGTCTTAAAGGAGGTTTGAACATTTAGCCTATGTCTACGAAATGCTAGGTTGAAATGTATTCAGTTTGTATATGAGTCTCTCCTCACCCAAAACTGTGACTGACCACAAAATATTTACTAGAAGATGTGTTGTTTATGAGTGCGTATTCCCACTGTGCCGGATAACCAGTAAAGAACGGGTAACTTCCTGTTTGCCTGGCTTTTATTTCCTGTCCTGAGGTTTGTGTTAGAACTTTGCAGGTTGCTTTACCTGGTTTTGGTTGCAGAAGACACTCAGATAAGCGGCAGCAGAGGTACCTTGATCTGCATGCCACCACTTCACAGAGCCCCCGAGGGTACCCAAGCCTCATGGAGACTTACAGGGAAAGTACAAGTTTATTTGGGAACATTAGATACATGTAGATTGGTGCCAAGCAAGGGCCAACACGTGATTGGAGCTTGGTCTTCATCCTGGCCCTCAGTGCTGCCCAGGGGGCACCAGAGTCAGTCTCCTCTCTGGGGAGTAGGTGGTGCTGGTGAGCGGTACCTGAAGTCTGCTGGGCCTCTCCCTGTGACCTCGGGCAGGATCCAAACTCCTGGAAAGAGGCAGCATCGTCTGTACTTGTGCAGGCGGATCTTCTCAGTCATGGCCGCGGAACACCCGTGAAGTTAGTGTAGGCTTCAGGCACGGGGGCTCCACGCCAGACACTGATGATGCACGTTTTTGTTTTTATTCAAACAAAAATATTTCAATACTTTTGTGCTGCCCTCAGATTCCTAAGTGGTATGAGTTCCTCTTCTTCCTCCTCCTCCTCCTGTGTGTGGTGTGGAAGAACCCTCTGTCCCCCCAAGGAATGGGGTAGCCGACTTTGCTCCCTGGTTCCAGCCCTGTGCCCACTGCACAGGCCAGCGGCAGAGGTCAGGGCAAGTCCGCATGGCTGTACTGGGCGCCTCACCCCCAAGGTGAATCACCTGTCCTTCTCTAATGTGTCAAAGGGGCTTTGGAAACATTAACTGGGGCACTGAATCCCTGATCAGTAGATCAGGCACAGAACCCTGCTGCAACAAACGCTGCCACTGCCTTCAGAGCTGCTCTTTTTTACGGCAGCTGTCTTAACTCCAAACACAAAAGGCATAAGTGCTCACGTCCCTCGCCAACTAGATTGTGCTGGATTCCAGTTTTAAGACATAGGTAGCACTAACAGATGTACCTTGGAATATTTTTACTATATTAAAGACTAGAGGGCCAGAGGGTTAGCTCAGTGGTTCTGGCGCCTGCCTCGCAAGCGCAAGGTCCTGAGTTCTATCCCCAGTAACCACATATAATGCTGGGTGTGGAGACACGCCCACTGACAATCAACACCGCATACCACAATGCCAGACGTGGTGGCTCACGCCTGTAATCCCAGCACTCGGGAGGCAGAGACAGGAGGATTGCTGAGTTCGCGGCGGCTTGCCTGGGCACCATAGTGAGCTCAGGGCCAGCCTGAACTACAAAGCGAGACCATGTCTCAAAAACAAAAAAACAAAACAAAACAAAAAGACTAGAACAGCTTTTGTGATTATACAAAAAATTCTGATGACTACCAAGTGCTGAGTACAGTGGGGGTGCTGGCTCTGGAGTTTGGCATCTACCATTCTTTCTTTCCTGCTTTCTCCCAGATTCTGATCCAGTCCCAAGTTACCCAAACACTCAGAAAGAACTGCTGAGATCCTGCCGCTGCCCTTAGCGTTGTCTTTTAAAGATTACCTCCTGGGCCAAAATAGGAACATTATTTTGACCTATTCAAGATGAAAATCAAGTAGAATGAGTTATAAGATTCAAAATACAGGACCAGAGATTTCACTCAGTGGTTCCAGCACCTGCCAAGCAAGTGCAAGGTCCCTGGTTCGATCCTGGTAACCACATACAGCAATACTGGGCATGGTGACTCACGCCCACCAGCAGTCAGGACCTCATACCACTGTGCCAGGCATGGTGGCTCAGGCCTGTCATCCCAGCACTCGGGAGGCAGAGACAGGAGGATCAGGGCCAGCCTGAACTACAAAGTGAGAACCTGTCTCAAAAAAAAAACAAGATTCAAAATAGATTTGTGAAACTGAATGGTTTTTTTCAACTGGAAACTTTGCAGAGCCAGCTTTGTAACAAGGCTTCACACTAGACACGCTGTGTCATCGGGCGGCAGTGATTTAATTCACCTTTGCTCTTTCAGCATCTTTTGAGGCAGTGACATGGGAACACAACTGATGCCTGCAGAGCTGTCCGTGACTCACTCTGGTGGTCTTAACTCAAAACGCATAAAACAAAATAAATAGAAGGGTCCAAGTGCAGTGGCTCCCCAGGCCCAGATGTGTTGGCTGTGGGGTGCTTTCGTGTCACTTGGGTGATGGTTGAAATCCTACCTGGTCTGTTCAGGATGCCATAACAACTTGTCTAAGCTCAGGAAACATAAGATTTGACCAGGTAAAGGATTCTTATTACCACAGTACCACCCTCCACCTTCTGGAGATGTTTGTTTTTAAATACCTTGTCTTCATGCGTTAGGTCAACATAAGCTGACATAGATCACCAAGACATGATTTCTGGACATAACAAAACCAAACCAGAGAACAATACAGACTGCATATTCCCATTTACAATAATTAAAATACAGAAGCTACTTACATATAGGCATAAGAAAGAAGACAACACATTGCTTAGAGGACAGCTGTGCATATCAAAGACAGGATTTTTACATACTTAATTACATCCAGTGAGCAGATGCTTACTGATCTCTAACTGTATAGCCAACACTGTTCTAAGTTCCAAAGATTTAGCAATTAGTAGGAAACAAAAATATCTGCTGTCATGGAGCTCATGTTTAATGGTATACACAAACAGTAAACAGCAACAGAATGTGTCAGGGGGTAAGTAGTGTTGTAGAATGCAACACGGAGGAAAGAAAGGTAAGAATTGGGAGGGGCCATATTTTAGACAGAGGGAATAAGCCCTGTATCTATCAGGGCCAAGAACCTTCTGTGCAGGTAAAACTATAAATGCACAGAGGGAGCTAGTGAAGGACTTTGGCCAGAAGGAAGATGTGTTCTGAGTATGTTTCAATAATACTCTGTTACGTGGGAAAAGAGGGGGCTGTTAGAAACCCAGGGGCCTGTGGTAGTGGTTTAGACTACAGTGGCAGTGAGCATAATAAGAAATGACAGGAAAGCAGGAGAGAGAGAGTCGGGTGGGGGACACTGAGACAAAAAGAGGTGCGGACAGGTGGGCTGGAGATGAGAGAGCGACAGGGGCGTCACTGAAGACCTCAGAATCGGGTCCATGTCCCTGCAAGAATGCAGCCCCCAAGTGAGGAAGGCTGCTGTGGAGACAGCAACAGGGATAAGGGGCTCAGCTTGGACAGAGAAGGAAAAAATAAAATGCCTTTGTTCATAGACAATATGACTGTCTAACTAGAAAATCTGAATCGATGAAGGAATTCCTAAAACAATACAACAAATAATTGTATCAAAGTTAAAAATACAGTTACTATTCAAACAAATCAGTTGATTTTCTATATACCCACAAAGAACAAAAGAAATTTGAAATTAAAAATGCATTGAGCTGGGCGTGGTGGCTCACGCCTGTCATCCCAACACTCGGGAGGCAGAGACAGGAGGATTGCTGAGTTCGCGGCGGCTTGCCTGGGCTACATAGTGAGGATTGCTGAGTTCGAGGCTTGCCTGGGCTACATAGTGAGCTCAGAGCCAGCCTGAACTACAAAGCGAGACCCTGTCTCCAAAAAAAAAAAAATGCATTGATATTTATACTAACACTTCCAAAACGAAATCATTCATATATATTTATATATAAATCATTTATATAAAAATATCATTTATATATAAATTTAAATATATAAATTTATATATAATATTTAAATATATTATTAAATAAATATATAATTTATTATAATATTATAAATATTTAAATTATATATTTAAATATATAAATGTATATTTAAATATATACATTTATATATAAATATATATCATTTATATAAAATTCATATATAAATCATTCATATATATATGAATTATATGAGGAAAGCTATAAAACTGACAAAAGATACAAGAGAACTAAGTAAATGGGGAGATGGATCATGCTCATGTATAAAGACTATATTGTCAAGATGTCAGTCAGCTCTTCTCAATGTGGTGCACAGATTCAGTGAAATCTCAGCATGTTCTTTCCTGGATATTGACAAGTTGATTCTGTACTTGTATAAAGAGGTGAAAAACCCAGAATAGCCAGTGCAATTTGAAGGAGGAAAAAAGTTGACAGAGTGACACTAGCTCCATGTAAGAGTTGCCGCAAAGGTCCATTAATCAGAAGGGGGAATTACAGGCGAAGATTAGACAGTCGGGGACGGAACCAGGAGCCCGGGTATAAACCCAGTCATCATCGGATCTTTGACAAAGGAGCAGAGCCAGCACAGCGGAGCAGCGAGTGTAAACAAAGGGCACTGAGCAACTGGACATCCACATGCAAAACATGAGTCTAGACACTGATCTCCTCAAGAGTTAACTCAAAATTGATTATAGATCTAAGCACAAAATAGTAGGACTAGAAGATAACCAAATCTAGGTGATGTTGGGTATGGCAATGACATTTTTTAGATATTCCACTGTAAAACCAACCCATGAAAAAATTGAAAATCTTGATTTCATTAAAATTAAAAACCACACCACAAAAGACAATCTCAAGAGAGCAAGAAGAGAAGCCACAGATTCAGGGAAAATATTTGCAACAGACACATTCAAAAAAGAACTGCTTTCCAAAATATTCAAAAAATTCTTATAACTCTTTAAGGAAACAGACAAAATGATAAAACATGGGCAAAACCTGAACAGACACCTCTGTAAAGAATATATACAGGTCACAAGTAAGCACAGGCAAAGATGTTCAGTACCATCTGTCATGAAAATAAGCACATTAAAATGGCTCAGCACTGCGGACCTGTTAGAACACCTGGAGTCCACTGGCAGCAGGTGCTGGCTAGGATCAGGACTAAGAGGAGTTTGCGTGAATGGATGTGGGAATGCAGAATGCTGCCTCCACCTCGGAAGGCGGTTGGGCACGTGCTTCTAATCTAGACCTGTTTATCCATGTGATGCAGTGGGGACTCTCCTTAGTGTGTACTCAGGTGAGTTGAAAACTCGTATCGAAAAACATTGAGAGCAGCTTTTTAGTATTTGCCAAAATTGGGAAGTAATCAAGATGTCTTTCAGTTGCTAATTGGATAAGTTGTGTACAGCAAGATAAAGGAATAGTATTGAACATTGAAAAGAAATGAACTATCAATCTGTGAAAAGTATAGGAACCTTAAATCCATACGACTAAGTGAGAAAAAACCCACCTGAAAAAGCTGCATACTGCTAAATTCCAACTGTATAACAGTCTGGAAAAGCTAAAACTGTGGAGATGGTAGACAGGTTATTGGTTGCCAAGGAGTTTGGGTTGGAGAGGTAGTAAGAGGATTGACTGGGCAGAACACAGGAATTTTTAGGGCAGTAAAACTATTCCGTGTGACACTATAGTGATGAGTGCTTGTCTTACATTTGCACACACCTAGTCTGTGCCAAGAGTGAACCCTCATTCAGACCCCGTCTGGGTTATGCTCGCCCTCAGTACCGGCTCCCGGTGAGAGCCAACTCCACTGCCGTCATGGCTGCTGGTGCCGCAGGAGGCGCCGCAGGTGTGAGGTCTAGGCTGGGTTCGGGAGCTCTGGGCTTTCTGCTCTACCCTAAAACTCCTCCAAAACATTAAAAGTTATTTTACTTCATGATATTTGTCATTTTAACATACAGATGGAACATTTAGTTGTACCCTATTAAAACCATGAATGTGAAGGGAAGAGATGTGAAGTAAGAAATTATATTCCTTATAAGGTGGGCTATACTTAATACACAGCAGCCTTGTAACTAGTATCTTTTCAACATATGAGTTCACTGACAAGGAGGAATGAATAAAAATGAAGTTCCTTCATTAGTCTAAGCAATGGAACATCTATTTTTAGTTACTAAATAAACTTCTCTGGAAATTATGAATAATAAGTGGTAAGCAACCAAACCAGTGTGTTGGATTTGAGCCCCATGCTGGTTTAAAATTCATTGCAACTTGATCTCACCAGTGGCTAAGATTTGATTATACTCCTTTTGCCTGCTAAGGTGTGTTCTTCCACGCTCCCTTCTGCAACCAGCCCCACGTCTGCTTGTGTAGAAATCAGAAATACTTTAACAAAACTGTACATTTGGAGGCAAAGAAGTAAAAAAAGGGGGGGGGGAGAAGAGATACTAAGTGTGACAAAAAGTCAAATGATAGATGAATCATAAAGAAAATAAGGCAAATGGAATAATTTGAGAGCCTGAGAAAAGGGAAAAAATTAGGGGACAAGGAGACTAAAAAATGGATAGGAAATGGTGATAGTAGCAAGAGCTGTTAAACAGGTTACGTTTGGAAAAAAAATGGAACAAAATGGCAAAGTAGGAACGCTGGAATCTGCAGAGTAGAACAGCACCCCATCGACTCTTCCACACAGTGACCTTAGCATCAGCTCCGTGGGGCACTTTGCTCCACAGGAGGCACCGGGCCATGTCTGCATGGCCCTTTGGTCATCAGCAATTGAGAGGTGCTGCTGTATCTAGGAGTAAAGGCCACGGGTGCTTTTGAGGGTCAAGTTACATAGAACTGTAGATGCACCTTGTGCCAGCGTCTGTGTCCTTTTTCAGATACTGTATTTTAGTTACAGGAAATGTAAGCATCAGAAAATTACCTGAAGGGTACACAAGTCCTCTATGGTGTTTGTACCCTTCTGTGAACGAATACTTACTCCAGTATAAAAACTTAGAAAAAAAAAACACATCTTAAAAAGAAATAGGATTGGGCAATCAATGACAGATATCTTAACCAATATCTACAAGAATAGTACATGAGCACCTACACACACAGCTTGACTCATATCTGCAAGTGGAAAGGACCAAAAAAGCATCATACTTTTGGAGAGTGGTGTTGAGACTGGGAAAACCAACTTTTTAAAAAAATTAAAATTGGCCAGTTCAGAAGTTAGTGCCAATAAAAAAGAAATGAACCTTCTTACAGAAACAAATGCTCCTATTTCAGCCAAAGACCTACCCTGTAAAGTCTGAACTAAGTAAGTTGTGTCATACCTAATACTGTCTAATTGCATGTCTTGTTACAGGGACAAGCAGATCTTTTGAAATATGCTAAGAACGAGACTTTGGAGAACCTGAAACAAATCCATTTTGCTGCTGTTTCATGTGGACTGAATAAACCAGGCACTGAAAATGCTGAGGTGCAGAAGCCACGCCGGAGCCTAGAAGTGATACCGGAAAAAGCAAATGATGACACTGGAGACTAGAGCGACTCTCTACAAGCCATGATGGTGTTTATAACTCTAGGACCAACTGTAGTCAAAAGAGACATTTCCTTTGCACTCGTTAATGAGACTAATATTTGGGATTTTAAAGCACAACTGGAATAGCTAATTACAGTCTATTAAAACTGTGAATGTATGTAGCAATCCTGTGTGTGAAGGCAAATAAACTCTTTAACAAGAAATTATATTCCTGGCCAAAACATGCTATATTTGTATACAGAAGCCTTGTAACTCAGTTCCTGTATGAAGAATGGCTGGGTCACTTTCGTTCCATTGAGAAACAGCTATTTTCCTAAGTGAAAATAATTTCTTAAGTTTGGAAATGGATCAGACTGCCAAATTAGTATTTATTGATGATGAGACCGTACCTGCTTCTTTTCTATAAGTGTGATTGCCAGAGTCTCGGGGTTGTATATGCTTTTGGTGTCATGCTTGCTGAGCCATTCTTACTGAGGAGGATGGAGCGGACCGTTCCCTGGACCCCAGGAACTTCGCAGCCCGTCGAGGAGGACGAGGACGTGCAATCTGAAGCTCCCCGCATGAGGACTTGCTGTTTTAGCACAGGGGGAGTCGAACGATGCAACAGCAACAATCTAGAAGTGATGCCTTGTAAACAGTTTTTCACTGTATGAAGTAGTATTCACATTAAAGAGATGTTTTATGATATTTCTCCAATAGCGCTACATGGTTTTAATGAAACTTTAACTCAAAACCTCAACTTTAAAATAGTCTACTCTGAAGAGTAGCCAGTTACTTGTTAAATGGCTTTGTTAAAAATAAATAAGTTGAAAGCAGCTAGAGAGCGTGGAACAGATATAGTTTTCCTACAGAAAGTCTTTGTTTCTCCTCCATCTTTGAAGAATACTTGTGTGCCACTTGCGTTTTAATCCAAGCTTTTATTTTCAAGACCAGTGAAGTTTTCAAAGATTATTTTTAAAACATACTGAATACTGCAGCCCAGTTATTGCTTCTTCCAAATTAAAAGTGCTTTCCAAATTAGGACGGGCAAAACCTCTTGACTATTCATTCAGTGGGCTCTGTTTTTTGTGGTGTTTTCCAGTGTGTGAACCAAATAGATGTTTCTAGTCTCAGCTGGACAGCTCGTTATCTGTTTCCTCTTGGTTAGGAAGATGCTCCAGCAAGCACAGTGCATTTACTTTTGCCCAGGCTCTCAAACATCCTTTTACAAAATAATTTCTTTGCTCCGTACTTGCCCCTTTGTTGTGCTAGTGTACTGAGGTGCCATCTCACTGGCCTTTTCTAATGTACTCCTAGTTAGAAAGGGATCCTTCCTGTTACTGAAATACTGGTGCGAGCCAACCAGCTACATGGTTACCAACCAGCGGCTGGTAACTTAGGTTTTGGGCTTGGGAACGAACTCTTCATGGGGGGACAAGAATGGAAAACAAGAGGATAAACAGGAGACTGGATGGATAGAAGGACACCACATCGTCATTTGAAACCCTTGAATGTAAGGAAACAATGTCCAAAGTGAAAATTCAGAAATCATAAAAGGCTCTTATTGTGATAATGCCAGACACTATCTAATTTGTGAACTAACTGATTTTGATGGCAAAACATGGGTCATGTGGTGTGGTTGTACAGCCTGGATTCAGCAGTCTTAAAACTGAAGGAGTCAATGAGACCATCCAGCCTGACACATTCTTTTCTGTATGCAGAATTTGTGGCTAGAAAAATAAAATTCACCACCTGATGTTCAGTCTGTTAGGTATTGTGTTGGTGCTGCACCCAGCCCAGGCCTTGCTCCACCTTTTATTTTTTAAGAATGAAATTTCTCTAAGGAAATAAGCCAAATGATGAAGAAAAGCAAGCATGGTAATTAAAGAGTGTTTCCCAAAGCCATGGTATTTCTCCTGTTCATTCTGCCATGCAAATGTACTTTCTGTGGGTGAAGATGAGGCCCCGAGTCGTCAGCCATAAGTTTATGGCCAATCGAACCATTACACCCTTTGCGTCATTCATATGGAAGCAGGATGCATTGATGAGACTGACTAGAACCACGGATATGATGTATGGAACTTTATAAATAGGAGCTGGCCCACTCCGAACTGAACCTAGGCATGCCTCATCATAAGCTTCCCGATAATGATCCTGGGTTTCTAAGTTGTGGACAGTCTGGGTAACATGGGGGCTACCTTCCATTATCTACACTCTTAAATGAGCTCCCATTTAAATGACTGTAAATACAAAGAATTACCTGATGTTCCGACTGATATGTGTGTTGATCAGAATCTACGTACACCCAGTGTGCATTGCTTCTACCTGGGGCGAATGTATGGTCAGCAGTAGCATAAAAAGTTAATCCTGGAATGGTGGCACATACCTATCATCCCAGTAGTCTGGAATTGTGAGGCAGGAAGATTGCAAATTTGAGCACAGCCGGGGCAGTTTGGGGGTCAGCACAATCCTGTCTCAAAACATCTTTTAAAAGGGGTAGGGATGGGGGCAAGACCCTGGATTCAATTCCCAGTACAAATTGTTCTTTTGTTTGTTTTTTTAAAAGTGAGCTTTTGCAGAAATATAGGGCAATGAGGAGTTGGACAAATGCATAAGAGTTGGCACAACTCTGGTCAGTTCTCTGGGAAATTAAAAATTACACTGGCTGAGCACAGTGGCACACACCTGTAATCTCAGCTAATCAGGAGGCTGGCAAGTTCAAGTGCACCTGGGCAATTTAGCAAGACCCTGTCTCAAAAAAGAGAAAAAGAAGGGTTGGGGGACACTTCAGTCATGGCTTCCTAGCAAGTGCAAGATCCTGAGTTCAATTCCTGATACTAAATGAATAGATAGACAGACTGAGATGTAGCTCAGCCCTCTGTGGGTTTAAGCCCCAGTAGTGGGAAGAGAAAATGTCACACTGGCCAGGTGGCAACTTTCCAGCGGTCAAGGAGACAGCTATATAAACACCGTAAGTACATTCAGCCTCCTCTTCATACTCAGTAAATGTATCATCCATGTGTTGGTCAATTTTTCTCCTTTTGGTAGGGACAGCTTCAAAGTAGCAGGAAGGAAATCATCAAATACTAAAAGGTCTCCTTCACTGAGTGCAGGTATGGCCCAGGAGCTGGGAGGGGATGGATTTCTTAGGCTGGGTGTGAAGAAGGGTCCCCTCTTCTCCTCCCGCTCAAGCAGTCTTCAGTGTGAGACTTCATTTGCTACATTGAGATACTTTGAATTTGTTGAACTTCAATCAACTATTTTTAAAAGTTACAGGGTTTGGTATTTAGCTCAGTGGCACTGTGCCTACCTCGCAAGCACAAGTGCCTAAATTCAATCCCTGGTACTGTCAAAAAAAAGTTATAATAAATATTTATATAATTCATGTATCCAGTGAGTGAGACTACCCAAGGTGGATAGACCTGTCTAGCATTTATCTTTTACAGCCATTTAGCATGGCTGCTCAGTGACTTAACTAGTGCTCACTGGAAACAGACCTAATGCATCACTTTGCTGTGATTTGGATCTTAATGTCCCCATAAACCCACGTGTTAAAGGCTTAGTCCCCAGTTGGGTGCCAGTGGGAGATGGTAGAAACTTTAAGATGTGGGGCCAACTGGAAGGTCTTGTATCATTGAGGATGAGCCCTTGAAGGGCTGTTGGGGTCCCAGCCACTCTTCTGGTCTTTGCTTCCTGGCTGCCATGAAGTAGTTCCCTCCGCATGTGCTCCTACCAGGATGTGCTGCTTTGCCACAGGCCCACAAGCAGTGAGGACAACCCATCCTGGACTGAAATCTCCGAAACTCTGAGCCAAAATACTTTCCTCCTTTTTAAGTTGATTATCTTAGGTGTTTTTTTGTAATGTGAAGCTAACTACTGTGTACATTGTTTTCTCAACAACTGTTACAGCATCAGTCTGATAACAGGTTAATTAATTTGACCAAGATTATACTCAGATAAGGATCTGAACCCAGATCTGCCTTCTCCAAAGCCTATGTCCCCAAGCACTATGCTGTGTTCTTTTGAATTCCAAACACATATTTCATCTATAAACTACAGGTTTGTACTGTCTTATAAAGAACTATTAAACAGTTGGTGTTCTTTCCCCTCTTCCATGCTGAATGTGAATTCTCTAGAAGCACTGAGATGTACTCTGATTTTGCGAGCAGAAATCAGGGATTCAGTCTGAGTAAACACAGGCGATGCAGAACCTCCAAGGAGCTCGCAGGATAGTTGAGAAGGGAGACATTTACCTGAATAATTACGAGGACACAGACACAGTTACAAACCAGCCATGGTGCTGAGACGGAGCCCTGCTCAGGGTCTGCCTGGTCCACACCCCGGTGAGCCCGAGGACAAGCTGCTCCGACCAACCGACCCGGCCTTGAAGGATGTTTGACCGTGTTACTTGTCCTTGTGGGCTTCTGTGAGGACCGGATGATTGGGTATTTGTAGAGCACTCGAAGCCGTTGTGTTGCGCCATGTGTCACCGCGGGGTAGAGCAGTTCAGAGGCCCATCCTCTCGGGAAGACGGAGTGACCGTGCTCTGGAACTCACCCTTCCAAACCCAAAGCAGCCACGCCTCTGTAGGTTGACTACACTTACTTGGGATTGTTTTTGGTCTTTTCTATTTTGTGTAGCTCTAGGGCTCAGACTCAGACCTCTTACGTCCTAGGCGGACGCTCCACGGAGCTGCATGCCCAGAGCTCCCTCGTGGGCTGTGCTTGCTGGACTTGCTTGGTGGCTTCCCCAGCAGCCGGCGCCGGAAGCCCAGTGGGGCTCCGACTGGAGCGCCTGGGCATGGACTCTCCGCACAGCCTGGCTTCCGCACAGTGGGGCACTGAGTCCCAAGAGGGATCTCCCAAGGCAGCGCTCGAGACGTCCCCGTGGGAGTCGCCAGTCCTTTGAGCCCCACCGCGGCTGCTCCGGAAGCCTCGGAAAGTCGCTTGTGCTGCGTTCCATTGTTCATGTGACCCGGTCCTGCCCAGTTCAGGGGGATGCCGTTAGGGAATTGGATTCCTTCTCTGGCAGGGCTGTGGCAAGGCCAGGCTGCAGAGGAAGAGTTGGGGGAGGAGGGGGTCTCAAGATCACCCTGGAAAGTGGGCTGCTTATAGAAGTTGCTCTGAGAATGTGCTGTATGAGCTGAGGCCTGAAGACAAAGTGCCCCCTCCCTGCTCCCTGCCACTAAAAGGGTTCAGAGGGGCGTGAGCAGTTCAGGCAAATCAGAGGGAGAAATCAGTATAAGGCCGAGGACAGGGGCGACGGGAATAGCGCAGCGGGTGAGGAACTAGACTGACAGTGCGACTGTTCAACAACAGAGAAGGGCAGGGAGAGGCCGTGGGGCTTCGTAGGCTCCTCAGAGACTTTGTTCCTGTTTTCCTAAAGAGTAGTGCATAACAATTTCATTATATGTAATCCACTTCTTATTGGTACATTTAACTACAAAATATATGTGCTCATTGTTAACCCCAAAGTTAAGGGCTGACAAAGGTAAATAAAAAGTGCTTGCACCTGTCTCTGCCCCGCGCCCACTCACGCCCGAGGAACCACGGACTGCCCCCAGCAGGGCCCAGACGTCACGTCCTCCTGCCCTGCAGAAGTTCCGACTTACTGTTGAGGAAAGCTGTAACCTCGTAAGGACAGAACCCCCCTCCCCACGCACAGAGTATTTAAGGACGAGAGCCAGGACCGGTGAGAGGCTCAGCAGTTCAGTTTCACCAAGTGGAGACATTATTTTATCAAAGCCACGGGTGCTTGGTAGAACATTGAGAGTAACAACCGGACAATTTATGTTTAAAGCTTGCAATCAGAACGTGTAAAAATCAGTATTTCCTCTCTCAAAATATTTTAAAAGTCTCGCACAAAACTGAACCAAAGATCTGGATAACATTCCTTTGAGAGTGGACTTCTATGGGTATTGAGATGATAGGTTGAGTGAGAATTCTGGACATACGTTCTGGACACAATCTAGATATTCAAGGCACACAGGAGAAGGAAGTGAAGAGTAACTCCAGTTCCCAAGAGTCAGTGAGAACTTGCCATGCTTGGTCATTTCGGATTTTGATTCTGCTGATAGAATCCTAAGTTTCAGACCAGTACTCTCCCAAAGCACTTTCTACGATAATAGAAACATCACTGTCTGTGCTAACGTGCTACCTATAACATATGGCTATACATTTTTTTTAATAAATAAAACAAATAAAAAATTCAACCCCTCAAGTTACATGTGACACATTTCAATAAGTCCACTGTCACATGTGACTGGAGGCTATAATGAGGGACATAACAGCAATAGAGAGCATGTGTGTAGCTCTGTTTTGGGCTTCTGTTAACTTCTAAAGCACTGACGCCCTTCCTGCTAAGGAGACGTGAAATGCGGCTCGCTTTACTGGTCCTTCTGTTCCCAGGTCCTCGCAGGAGCATGTCAGAGTGAGTTCTGTGGTTTGCCTCTGTGCCTTTCAGTAATACATTCAGAACTTCCTCGATGCAGTCATTGTCAGCTCTGGTACTCGGACCCACCACAGTCTTGGGTCGGAAAACGGGTGCTTCGCTCTTTCCCTCTGTCACTCCTGAACCCTGCCACTCCAAAGCACCCCGCTCGCCACAGCGCTCCTCCTCGCCACCCTGGCAAGGTCTCTAGATACACTCTGTTCTGTAACTTTACGCGCTCCCGGCCCTCCTAAGCTTGGGTCTAGTGTTCGAAAGCAATAACTAGCCTTTTGTGACAATACAGTTGTCTAAGAGTTGACCTGGCATGCACTGTGGCCAGAGCTGCCCAGAGGAGGCATTTATGGCCCTGGAAACCTGTTTCTGTCGCAGGTGAATAAGGACAATGTCCACTTCCCCTCAAAGCAGAAAACAGAGTTTCTCCTGCCCCAGAACCCCCAAAGCCAGGTAGTACAGGGTTTAAGTAACATTTATTATAGTACAAGATACACTGTAATTAATTCCCTCAAATATCCCTCTTCACTTTAACATACTGAGCTTACCGTTCCTGCCACTTCCTGAAACAGTTCTGGAGTCCTCTCGTGTGAGGGCCATTATGAAGTATGATGTGAAGAAGTGAAAGAAAAAACTTGATAAAAGGAAAAAACCTTACACATGTAGGGGGTAGGGAATGTAGGGAGGGTAGGGCAATGGGAAAAAAAGAATCAAGATATGTCATATACAGGTACAAATTCTCAATGTTGAACGTGATCATAATGTATATATAAAATATATCAGTAAAATCAATGTAAACAGTGCAGAGAAGGGCCGGGTATTTAGGTTAGCGGGGCGATGCCTGACTTGCAAGCTCAATGTTGTGAGTCTGATCCCTGGTACTGAAAAATCAAAAAGCAAAAAGCAAACAAAAAAACAACAAAGAGAAAACCAGTGACTGTTACAGCTGAGTGCCATCCAGTGGAAAGCTGGGCTCGTAAAAACGTTAGCGTATCTCCCAGCCACCTTGTCCGTGGCTTTTGGCTCTGTGTAACTTCTGGCTCTTCCCCAAAGCCAAAATGACCAAAATGAAAGGTAGACGTTTTTGACTGATTCAGGGCATCAAGGCATCCATGACAGTGGAAGTAAAGACAGTCATGAAAGAGGACTTCCAGACCCGCTTCAGAAAGTGACAAGGTGATCAGATCAGTGTGTTTGACAGAGTCTGAGGGGAAATGATTAGCAATGGTGTGAGTTTCTAAGGATTTAAACACTCACTGTATTTTTCTTTCAGCCCCAGTACACGGAAGCCGTGTGTTCAGGCAGTGGACGCAGACAGAGCGGAACGGTGCTGACGCCGTAGAGGGGGCCGGAGGCAGGCTGCGCGCGACCGGGCCGCGGTCCCCAGGCCGGGGGAGGTCGGCAGCCCGAGCCCGCGGCCCCGCCGACCGTGTGCAGGCGAACCGCACGGCGGAAGGGGACGCGCGTGGCCCTGCCCGGCTGCACACAGGCTGGGCCCTGTCACCCGAGCGCGTCGTGGGCAGAGGCGAGAACCACCCGGAGTGGCCACAGCAGCCGTCAGCTTACTAACAGGATGGCTCCTGGAAGTCCTTTTAGACGTTTTTATAACTCTCGCTACGAAATTATAATATCACAGCTCTTAATGTATCTGTGAAATAGTACACAAATGATATATAGGACACAGGCATTATGTACATCTCTGCTTTATACATAAATGGTAAGGGGTTTTTTCTTTTTTCCTCTGAAAACTAAATTTGGCCCCTTTGGGGGCAGTATCACCCTTAAGGAGAAACATGGATCAGAGGGAGCAGCAAAAGTGGGTGTTCAGGGCCGGGGTAGGTACCCCGAGACCGCCGTATTCTCGGGGCCTGGGTCGTCATCAGAAGGGTCTCTTCTCGGTAGTGAGGAAGCAGCGGCCCCACTGTGTACTGCTCTGGTCCTGCCTGAAAACTTTAAGTGAGATCTATGGGGTCAAACTGTTTCACAGTTTAAAAAGGAGACTCTTAACTCAGAAACTGGGAGACAGAAGAAGCTGGAAGGTGGTGGCAGGGTTGGTAGTGACGATGCCAGGCCCTTCTCTGACCAGTGAAGCCTCTTCCATTCCTTAATTCTGTAATTTATTACAGCTTGTTTTCCTGTGAAGACTGTTGTTCCTCTAAGCACTCTGGTTTCCTGTTTTAATCTGGGCTAATACCTTGTTAGGCCTGCTGCACAGGCTTGATTTTGGAAATCGTTTTACTGATTATAATGCTGACTTATTTTGAGTCTATATTGCTCTTCCTTGGGTTTTATTTTCTCCTTTTTCTGATTGTATCTGTGGTGTGATTCTTTCAGAGGGTGTTTATGGAAGGCAGATTTTGACTCCATGTTCAAAGATTCTGGACTCTGTTCTCAGATATGATTGAAAATTTGGTTGGGCATCTAATACTAGGATCTCAGTTATTTTTTTCTGGGAACCTAGAGGCATCATATTTTGTTCTAATACCAATATTTCTTACAAGAAGATGGGTAATGCTGATCTTACTCCTCTGTAGGTTTAATTTTCTCAGGAACTTTTAAAATTTATCCTTTGTTTTGTTGCTATAAAATGTTGTAATGATATGTATAAACTTATTCATTCATCACATATTTATTGAAGATACTGATGAACAGGAAACCGAGAGGCTGAAAAAGATCAGTAGGATCCCTCTTTTCATGGAGGTTACAAGCCAATACTGGCAACAGATAAATATAAGCAATATTAGAAGAGATGCCCTCGGATGGTGATATGTTCTGAGAAGGAAACAGTGGGGTGTGAGATGGACACGCCGGTGTTGGGGGAGCAGGTTCTGAGATGCAGGCTGGGCCTCTCCGGGACCCGTAGTAACAAGAAGAACGTGCACAGAGACCTGGGCAGAGGCACCGGAAAAGGACACGGCCCCGGAGACCAAGGAGAGCTCGGGCTGAGAAGGTCTAGGGACAGAAATCAGCTGCGTGACTTTAGAGCTGGGCTCTGGCAGAGCCGCAGTAGGTGAGGTGTGAGAGGCGGGGAGGGGAGAGACTGCAGGGCTTGCAAGGACTGCGGACCTTCTTCCTGATCAGGAAGTAAAGGGATCCGATTTGTATTTTAAAAATCACTTTGGCTGCTGTCTGGAAAACGTGATCATAAAGGGCGAAGAGTAGGAACAGGAAGGCCGGTTAGGAAGCTACTGCTGTGAACCCGGCAAACAGCAGGCAGAGGTGAGGAGAGGAGAGGGAAGGAACTGTGGTCTGATCCAGGGTCTTGATTAGATGCGGCAGGGAAGAAAATAGAAGCAAAGACCACCTTCAGTTTTCACCTGAGCGGCTAAGCGGACACTGGGCCCTTGATGAGAGGGAGAGGGCTTGAGGGAAAACTAAGAAGTCCACTAAACTGAGAGGCCAAAAGGGGCCTATTTGTGTGTGCCAGGTAATCTACACAGGCAGCGCGTCTGGTCTGAGAGGCTCTGTGTGTCAGAGGTGTTTCACGGCCTGCGTGGTACCTGGTGGGCCTGTCTTGTCTTATCTTGTTTTTTGTGGCGCCAGCGATCCAGCTCAGAGGCCCACGGACGACAGGCAGGCGCCCTGTCCCCGAGCTACCCTCTTCCCCTGAAACCTTTACTACGCAACCTTCAACTCTAGGAAACTCTTTCTACTGTTTAATTATGATTTCTTCAATTCTCCCAGTTCTTACTCTCCCAAATTCCTATCAGGTGGCTAGTAGATTGTTTATACCAGTCCACAGGATCTGTGAACTTTTCTTTGTTTTCTCCTTTTTTTTTTTTTTCTGAGACAGGGTCTCACTTTGCAGTTCAGGCTGACCCTGAGCTCACTATGTAGCCAAGGCAAGCCTCCAACTCAGCAATCCTCCTGCCTCTGCCTCCCGAGTGCTGGGATGACAGGCGTGAGCCACCACACCCGGTGTTTTCTCCATTTTTATGTTTTTGTCCCATATTTCAGGAAAATTTCTTGATTCCTTTTTTTTTAAGCAATAATATTGATTTATGTGGGGTTGGCTTTAATATTTTTTATTCCATGACCTCTTGTTTCCTGGTGATTGCCTCTTTTTTATGGCAATTTCACCTACTTTCTGACTGATATTAGCATCCTATTTAGGCCCTTAAATTTTCTTTCTTGTATTATTTATTCTGTGGTCGTTTTAGTGTTCCCTTTTGTACTAATGTTTGTCATGGCCATTCAAGAGGCCACAATGCTCTGCTCTGCTTTATCACTGAAGTACCACTAGCTTGACATACCCATCCGGGAGCGTCTCCTGTGAGTTTGTGGCCCTCCGAGCTTCTCTCCTGGACGCCAAATTGATGCGGGGCATCGAGTGCAGCCCTTAGCAGGGCACACAGGAAGGGGCGGCCCAGGAGACATCCCAAGTGCGGTTAAATCCAGTGGAGCATGCACTCTCAGACAGACCCCGTTATCGTAAAGTGGGGAATGGCGCATTGCAGTCATCTCTCCTTGAACACACACGTCTGGGTAAGTGTCACCGGCGCTCAAGTCCTTTTCGTGGTGGCATATGCCTTGTGTGTGGGAGGAGAGTCTCATAGCAAGAAGCTCCTGCGTGTCCTCTTCGCTTCAGTTCAGACAGCTGTCTGTCAGGGATTGTACTAGGAGTGTGCAGCTCATTTCCAGCCTGAGGAAAACATCTGTGGGTTGCTCTGGGGCCCAGAGATAGTCATTTCAGTGAGGTTAAACATGTAGACTTACGTAGGCCTCTACTGCCAGGAGGTGACAGGAAGGCTGTCCTTGAGGAAATCAGTTTGAGCAGAAATAGCCAGATGTATGCATAGTCCTAAAATTGCACGTGTGCATGTATGTGTGTGTGTGTGTGTGTGTATGTGGTATGTTTGTAGGAGTGGGGGCCACGTGATCATAATATAAGCTGGTTGCAGGAATCTCTATGTGCCTCCTCCCTCCACGGGCATGATTAACCAGAGTTCACTGCATTTGACCCTAATTTAAAGGCAGATAGGACTGGCAAATATTTATTGGCCCTCCAAAAGTAACCAGACAGAAAGTTGTCATTGCCAACCTGAAAGGACAGATTTGAATTTTTAAGGGACATTTAAGTAAAAAGAAAGTACATAAAATCAATGTATTTTATGTCCACAAAGACAAATGAGAGCAATGAACAGAGGAAGGACAAAGTTCAAATGCAGGATGGGCCAGACCTGAATCACCCAGGCTCAGGGAGGAAGACAGGAGCTCTGGCAACCCAGGAGTCCCTGTGGCTCAAAGTGCCACAGTGGGTGAATGAGGGCTAAGCAGGGGAGGGGCAGGAGCCATAAGACAAACACTTCCCGCTTCCGGGAGCCTGGCTGGTGGGGGTGTGTGTGAGCTGGACGGGAGCACAGGAAGGAGTGGTGAGGCCTGCAGCCAACTGCAGAATATATGCCCCTTCTACATCAGTTTTTAAAAAATCCCTTGGTATATCTAGTCTTATAGAAATTTTCTCAGAGGGCTGGAGATTTAGCTCAGTGGTTCCAGCGCCTGCCTAGCCAAGAGCAAGGTACCTGGTTCGATCCCTGGTAACCATATACCACAAACCGAGCATGGTGACTCATGCCAGCCAGCAATCAGTACCATGTACTACAAAATGCCAGGTGTGGTGGCTCACGCCTATAATCCCAGCACTCGGGAGGCAGAGGCAGGAGGATTGCTGAGTTCCAGGCTTGCCTGGGCTTCATAGCTCAGGGCCAGCCTGAATTACAAAGCAAGACCCTGTCCAAAAACAAAGGAAAAAGAATCCATGTAGTTTTAACATATATACGTCTTTGTGACATATAAATTGTATCTATTCTTTTTTTTTGCTTTTTGAAGACGGGGTCTTGCTTTGTAGTTCAGGCTGGCCCTGAGCTCACTAGCTGCAGCGAACTCATTTGGTGTTGATTGTTGGTGGGTGTGTCTCCACGCCCAGCATTATATGTGGTTACCAGGGATCGAACTCAGGTCCTTGCGCTTGCAAGGCAGGCGCCGGAACCACTGAGCTAACCCTCCGGCCCAAATTGTATCTATTCTTTAAAAAACTCTAGGAAACATGAACTTTACATACAGAAATGTTATGTCCACCTTCTGAATAGATCATTAAAAAGCTTGAAATGTCAATAGATACAATAATGCCAGAAAATGTTCATAATAATTCACCTTAATAAAACAGACATGTAGATCTGGCATGCCTAAGCAACAACATAAATAATTTCCTATTTGTAACATTTCATATTTTCTTAAAATTTTACAGGAAACTGAACCTCAAAATGTTGGTTATCTTGCTCACGGTCACACAGTAAGTGACAGCAAGCATTCTGAATACCGCGATTGCCTGCTCTTGAGCGCAGCCCTGACAACCTTGACTCTTGTTAAAACTTGAAAGTCACTGTTCTAGGAAATGTCTCTCTCCAAGACCTCAGCTGGGAAAGATAATATCTTAGAATTTGAGTTCAGGCTGCACATATGCTATTGGTCTGCTACACTCATTCATTTTTTTAAAAATCCAAATAAAAAATGAAGCCCAGCAGTCAATCTGAATTAATTAGCTTTTCTGGCAGCTGCCATCTGAGAATTAGGAATTATCGTGAGCCTGTAAATTCTGACTGATTCTTTTTCTTGTGGTGTCAGATTAGATTAAAGGAGATGTTGTGGGTAAAATTAAATGCTATGCCTTTCTTATTGCTTCAGTTGCCCGAAGATAAATGCTTTTCATGATGATAAATATGCCATAAATTCTCGTAACAATAACTGAAATTCAAATAAATAGGCTGTATAACCCCATGTGACAGTAATTTTCCTTTTATAGTCAGCTTGTTTACTGCTTATTAAAGACAATGTCTGGTCCTTGCCTTTGGGGGATTTTAAATCTGGGGTTGCTCTGGATCTCGTAAGGAAATCCCCATGCTGAGCACCTGTTTATACTGTTGATCATCTGCATTTTATTAAGAGGTTACGAGGCCACAAATTTCTTAGTCCAGAATGTGGGAAGTTGTACAGGAGTGAGGTCATAGAGAGTAGGAAACAGGCTGGCCAGAGGTCAGGAGCCCTGGCTGTGGTGCTTTGGCCTTAGCTGAGTTGATTTATTTCATTATGTCTTTTCTCTCCTTTGTTGAGTAAGGACATGAACTCCCCTGTATACATCATATAGTAGTCACTCATTCTTCAGATGGTCAGTACAGTCACTTTACAAAGGATAGAAGTCACTTCTTGCCATAAGAGATGAGTGGCTTGTCCAGTGTCCTGTGGCCACTCTATGACACACACCAGATCCACCAGTTCAAATGGCAGCAAAGAGAAAGAAAGCATTAAATGGATGGTTAAGTTTAACCAGCAAACACATTGCTAGATAGGTGACTGCATGTTGAGTTGAAAGTTTTGCATGTATAACAACCAAATTTCTACAATGAGAAAGACCAAATTCCAAATTCTACATCACAGAACCAGTTAGACTTCTCAAAAATCACCAAAAAGATCTAAAATGATTGAAATATTTAACAGCACAGAAGATTCATGAAGAGATATCGCTAGGCAGAGTTGCAATAGGGTGGACATCTCGCCCCATTTCCCTGCAAGGAGATGAGATTCAGCCTCAAGCCAAGGAAGAAGAGATGTAACGGTAAATTATTGCAGCCTAACAACCACCCCAAAACAAGAATTAATTTAGCTCACATGCTTGGGATTTAGTAACATTATGTATAGTCTGCATATATTTGCAGTTCTTTATATTGTTATTATTACTTGAATAAAATTATATGAAAATCTTTTTTTTTTTTTTTTGAGACAGGGTCTTACTTTGTAGCTCAGACTGGCCCTGAGCTCACTATGTAGCCCAGGCAACCCTGGAACCCAGCAATACTCCTGCCTCTGCCTCCTGAGTTCTGAGATGACAGGCATGAGCCATCACACCTGGTTGAAAATCTTGATTAGAATAATGCTGTGATTCTGCTAAAATGAAGGCAACAAAAAAGGCTTTTACAGCCAGGCATGGTGGCTCACGCCTGTCATCCCAGCACTCGGGAGGCAGAGGCAGGAGGATTGCTGAGTTTGAGGCTTGCCTGGACTACGCAGTGAGCTCAGGGTCAGCCTGAACTACAGAGTGAGACCCTGTCTCAAAGAAGACAACAACAACAAAACCCCCAAACATTTAGCTTTAGAATTGTACTTGGCCTTCAATTCTATTCATGCCTAAACCATGCTAAAGGTAGGCATGGGCTCTTTTCCTTCTGGCTTGAATTTGCATCTTATGGAACTCCAGGTCTGAGTGCCTCCTTAATGGTTTACTGGTCATCTGCCGAGAGCAGAACTGGGTTGGAAATTAGGACACAGAATGATTATTTCTGGGGAGGTGGAGCCGTGGGCTGAGAAGGTGGATACCAACCTGGACAACCTGCCATTTGAGATGGAGCAAGGTAGAACAGGCCCTTCCTGTCTCTCTCTGCATCGCCTCCAGCCGTCCCGAATTGAGTAGATTGCTCTGACGCACAGTCTCGTCGTGAGGTGCTGTGCTTCTGTGGGCCCAGGGCAACAGAGACAAGAGACCAAGGACTGAAACCTTGGAGACTGTGAACCTAAACAAACCCTTCTTCTTATTAAATTGGTTTACTCTTGGGCATTTGCCACAATAACACAAAGCTGATTAAGAAACAGAAACGCAGTGTCAAGAAATGGGGTCATTTCTTTGACTATACTTGGGAAAATGGGGAGAAGTCTTTGTAATCAGACTGTGGGAAGAGTTCGGAAAAGTTTAGGAAAGTGTGCTAGAGAAGGCTTAAAATGCTTTAAGCAGAACTTAACAGTGGTTCTGGTGAGAACTCAGAACATCAGGAAGCTGAGAGGAGGTGTAAAATAAAGGCCAAGCTTGTAAAAGTTCAGATGGAAATAAGAATTCTGTTGGCAATTGGAGTGGAGACTGCCTTGGTTATACCTTGGGAGAGAACTGGGTTATGTTTTGTTCTTTTCCTAAGTCTTTGTGGGAAGCTGAGTTTAAAGGTAAGGGACTAATGAATCAGGCTGTGGCATGTGTGCTCCTGTCTGCTCTCAGATTCACAGCGAGAATTACGAGCAAAAATCAGAGCAGAAAGATTTGGAAAACTTATAGTTTGTGCAGAAAAGGAGCACATAGAAAGCAATGGCCACAGAAGGTGCAGTTAGCACCCTAAAGAGATTTGCACACAGACCATAGGAACCCACCAGATCCCATACTGTAGGGTGAAGTGTGTAAAAAGGTAAACTAGTATGAACTCCTTTCAAAGACTTTTCTTTGAGGAGAGAGCCTCCCACATCTGGCTTGCACAGGGTTACTTGGGAACTATTATGCTGGGATTTATTTCCCCATATTCAACCATAAAGGCACTCAGTGGCCACTGTAGCAATGGTTCAGGTGCTACCTGGGCATCATTCACCTAGTGCTAGTTTTATAGCCATGCAGAATGTCTTAGCTGCCTTTCTCTCATTGCTGAGACAAAATAACCAACACCCAAAGTTAAAGTAGGAAAGATTTATTATAGCTTAGTTTATGGAGGTTTCAGTTTGTAGTTGGCTGGCTCCAGGGCAATGTGATATAGCAGATAGATATTGCCAAGGAGAAACAGTTCATGGCAGGCAGAAGACAGCAGAGCAGTGATGTAGCAAAGAAACAACAGCGAATGATGACAGCCACCTTGTCTGTCTTTAGTATTCCACCCAGACCACCCACCCTTAAGGTAAATAGCACTCACTCTCAGGTTAGGGAACCTCTAATTCTAGCATCATACTGTTCATCCCAGTATCACACACCCTAAATCCAGCCACCTCTGAAAAGGTGGCCTATAGTGACATGAGACTCTGGGGGAATATCTAGATATAAACCATAACCCAGAGTATAAATTGATTGGGTCATAGAGGCTTCCACCAAGACTTCAAAACAAAACCTGGGAAGCCAGGCTGTGTGTCACAGGGTCCCTTCAACAACCTCAGAGAGCATGATTTGTGAAGCTGTGAGAGTGGAGCTGCAGCTACTAGTGAAGACCTCAGGAAGCTAGAGATGCTGAGGATGTTGGACACCTGCCAAAGGAAGCTGCAGGCAGCAAGCAAAGGCAGCCAGAGACAGTAGATGGGCTGGAGCTTGCAATTGTGGAGCAGGGTTGCCCCAGTTCTTTAGAGATTACTTCATGCCACAGTGTGCCCTGGAAGCTAGACATGGTGCTCTAGGATTTAGCATTTGCTTTGCTGGATTTCAGGCTTGCTTTGGTCCATTTCCTCTTTATTATTTTCTTATTTTCCCATTCCTCCCTTGGAATGTTTATTCTGATTCTGTGCCCTTGTATCTTGGAAATATGTAATTTGTTTTAATTTTATTTTTAGAAGGGCTCACAGCTAAGAGTTTGTCTTGAGTCTCTTCAGAGACTATGAACTTGGACTTTGGAGCAATTCTGGAACTGTTGAGACGTTGGGAACTCTTGAAGAGGAACTGAATGCAGTTGGCATGGTGAGATGGTCATAAACCTTTGGGGTCAGGGGTTATAACCTTCAGGGTTATTATGTCTTGGTTCTAAAATGTGCCCTAAAGACCTGTTAAAAGCTTGGTCACCAGCCTGTGACATTTTTGGGAGAGGGTGGAACCTTGAAGGGGTAAGGCTAGTGGAAACAAGTCAGTCACTGTGGGGGATATGCTCTTGAAGGAGATACTGAGATTGTAGCCCTGTCTTGTCTCTTTTTGCTTCTTAGCTGTTATGAGAGGCTCCTGTAACACTTGCTCTGTGCCTCAGGTGGAGAGGCAATGGGGCTGTACAACCGTGGTCTGAAATATCTGGAATTGTGAACCAAAATAAATCTTTCCTCTTAGTGAGTTGATTTTTATTAGGTATTAGTTATAGTCATGGATCCCTATCAGTGATATATAGATATGATGACTGGTTCTTGAGCAGCTATCCTGTACTGTAAGGAAGACATTAGATGTTGAAGGTGGTGGAGCAAAAGGACACTGTCAGGCACACATTAGCCTTTCCTTTGCATACCATTTGCCTAGCAGAAAATTAACCACTATTTCATTTAAGTTCTCTGGTATTTGATTAGTAGCATTTGTAACACCTGAGAATTTGTTAGAAATGCAGAATATTGACCTCTACCCCAGACTTTCTGAATCAATCTACATTTTAACAAGATGCAGATTTTATTTGTGTTGAAAATAAAGTTTGAAAAGTGTCGAGGTGAGCTGTTATTGGAGGCAAGACTGTCACTCACATCTGACTTCAGTCCTGAGTAATGTGCTCCCCTGGTAGGTTGAACAAGGTAATGAAAGAAATACTCCTGGCTTGGGCTCTGCCCAGAACGCGCAGTTAGTTAGTAAGTTTAATTACTTTGGGGGCATGCGCCTTCAGAGGTGGAGTTTTATGGCAATATTGTCATCTGTGCTGAAGGCCGAAGCTCATCCCCTAACTCAGTGCGAAATCTTGGAGCCAGGACAAAAAAGGTGTAGTATTTGTTGAGAACTTGAGATGTTTCTCAGAAGGTAATGGTTACGGGTCAGTGGGAGGAGAGGTTTGAGGACAGCCTTTCCAAGCTCCCCTCACAGCTGGACCCCAAATAATGTCGGCCCCAGGGAGCCGGCAGTGGGCTTTTGCCAGACACCCTTGTATGGGAGTAATGCAAGAGATACAAAGAAGCCCTCTGCAGTAGTGCTCATGTGAGAGCAGCCAGGCCCATCTCTTGAGCCGGTGCCTGGGTCTAGAGTGCACCAAGTGGGAACCCAAACGGGCCGTGTCTCCGTGGCTCCTAACGCAGCTGCCCCATCCTGGCCTCCAGTGGCAGGAGCTGGCCACACCCGGGCAGCCTTGCTGGATTGAGAAGGTGGAAAGGCAATGGGGTGACTGGCAGGGCTGCGTGCCCGCCTGCATCCTCAGAACTCCGTGGGACCCAGAAGCAGTCACATGGCTGTGAAGCGGCCTCGGGGGCCGCACGTGTGTGCTACTCAAGCCCGGGCTCCAGCTGGTCGCTCGCGGAGGAGCTGCTGCCCTTCGCTCCGCCTGGGCTGGAGATCACAGGTTTGTTGGGAGAGTCCAGTGCAGTGGCCCACACAGCGCTCTCTGAATCCTCGTCGCTGGTGTTGCTCTGTCCGGGGCTCCCTGCTCCTCCCGGATGCGCACACCAGGCTCCCACAGGCTGAGCAGCTGCACCACACAGAGGCAGAGGGAGGGGTGTCCTCAGGAACCCACCTGGGCCATTAGCTCCCCACCCCATCACTTCTCGGCCACAGCCCCTCGGGAAGCCTTCCCTTCAGCCTGCCTCTAGCTGAGAAGAGCTGGTTCCCTAGCTCACCAGGCGGCCTCTGGAGCAGGCCCTGGGCCTCAGTTTCCCTGGGCGTGGAGATGATAGCTGTCTTTGCTTGTACCCCGTGGCTGGCTGGAACTCAGGATGAGACTTGGCCCTCAGGCCTGTGTTCTCTTTCCCACTTCCGGGTGCCAGGTGGCACCTGTGTGTGTGAGCTGCTCTGTCACATTAGACCACCGTGTGTCTCAGGAGTGAACCCACCCAGCTCTGAGCGGCACGTCCCTCACTCACGGAAGCCGTGGTGAGGTCTGGGGACGCGGGGCGGCTGTCTGCTTCTGGGGCTCAGCTGCTGGGGAGGCACTGGTTGGACTTGGATGCGCTAACCCAGGAATCCTGGGACCATTTGCGCTTTAGCCCATCTCGGTCTCTAGCAAAGAAATAAGTGTGTGTGTGTGTGTGTGTGTGTGTGTGCGCACGTGTGCATGTGTGCCTCGTGTGCAGCACACATCTTGCCAGATTCTGCACGTTACCCTCCCGGCTTTGTCTTTTGAGTGCATGGGCCACTACGGGGCTTCTGACAAATGTCCCCGCGGGTCCTGTGCAGCGGCTGGGGAGCGTTGGCCCCTGGTCAGCACAAGCCGGCCCTTCAAATGTGGCGTGAGGGAATCAACAACACAGCTACCAACTAGGCCAGTGGCCAAAGCTGGAGCCCAGACTTGGAAACAGTGGGACAGGGGCCAGCCACCAGGAGGCCAGACGAACGTTACACAGTGGACGGAGCTCGGTGTGGGCAGGATGCCTCTCTGCCCTTCAAGCCCTGATGACTCCTCAGGCACCCGTCTGTGGCACAGCCTCCTTAATTCTTTATGATTACAAACAAAGGGGATTCTGGTTCTTGGGAACCACCATTCCCAACCCCTTGGCCAGGGTTCTTGTTACGGTTACATGGGACGGAGTCGCGGGCCCTCGGTGGCAGATCAGCGTGGAGGAAGTGTCAAGCCCCCTGCCCCGTGCCAGGGCTGTGGCCTGCCCAGGTCCTCTGTCCTGCCCTCCTGGTTAAAGAAACTGGGGATTGAACTCAGAGCTTTGACATTCAGCTACAATCTAGCCCTGTTTAAAACGATACTTTATTTCAAGACAGAGACTTTTTCTAAGTTACCCAGGCTGGACTCGAACTTGTGAGCTTCGTGTGTCAGCATCCCAGAGTGCTGGAATTCCAGGCATGTGCCACCACATCTCTTTTAATTGCAATGTTCCGTTAAGTCTACTGTTGTCTTGTGGGCAATGCTGACATTTTAGCACAGTGACCTGCTTTTTCAAAGCAGGAGCTCTTTTTGGCAGCATTTAACTGGGGGGCACGGGTGGGAAGTGGGGACCAGAGGCTGGGGTTGGAGCCCATTACTAGGCCAGGGGCACAGGGAGCCCAGCTGCTCCCCATCGGAGCTGGCCTCAGCCCCGGGAGGGCAAGGCTGGGCTGTGGCCACGCCCTGGGCTCAGCTTTGCCAGCTGGGCCGCGCTGTCCTCTGTGGCAGAGGCCTAGCTCCTCCAGAGAGCGGAGAGCGAGGGGAGGGCAGGGGAGGGGAGGGCAGGGCAGGGCAGGGGA
>PVIC010006108.1:0-55336 GCA_004025085.1 Thryonomys swinderianus | reverse complement strand
GTTCTGAAATAAGGGTTACAACTGTCTTGGTCAGATTTTACATTACAAATTTTAGGATTTTTGTTTTGTTTTTGTTGGTTTGTTTACTTTTTCAAAACAGGGTCTCACTTTATAATTCAGGTTAACCCTGGACTCACTATGTTAGCCTAAGCTAGACGCGAACTTGTAATCTTTGAACAGGCAGCCCTCCTGCCTCTGCCTCCTGAGGGCTGGGATTGCATGTGTGAGCCACCACACTATATATATGGTCACTTCATAAAAATGTATCAACCTAATATATGTATTAATCAAGTTATATATATTTTTATAGTGTATCTTTTAACCAACTCTACATGTACACATAAATACACATGGTTCATATGTGCTGATTGAAAAGCAGTTCTATGGATTTCAAAGGCAGAGGGAGAAATTTAGATATATATCCAGTTGTCACATCCTTAGATACCTTGGTAAAGAGAATTTCTTCTCTAAAGGACTAAGAATTACAGAATCATGTTTATCTCTAAGTAGCTTAAAATTTGGAAAATGACAGTTCTCCTCCACGTGAAAGAAAGATCCTTATTCACTGGAAAGGCTGGGCTATGAGTGACAGTTTGTATTTCAAGACAATCAAGTATATCATTCTGTTTTATTTTTGAGTCAATTTAAGTACAGATTATACTTTTCTGGGTGAAATGTCAAATATAAAGATAGGCATAATAACTTATGTAATAGTGACATATGAATTATGATAATGTTCTAGTTTCCAGAATATTTTAAACAATAAAATAATAAATGAACCTGATTATATATTTTAGATTTATTTATATTATGCATATATATATACATTTTAAAATAAGAATTGCTTAAAATAATCTTTAAAATATATAACATTCATAGGTATTTTAGAAGTGTTTCCTCATTGGCAACATTACTACAAAAATCATGATGAAGGAGACAGTAAATTTAAAAATGTGACCCTTGTCAGGTTTGTAGTACAGGGCCATCACTCCAACACTCAGGAGGCCGAGGCAGGAGAATTTTGAGTCTAAAGTGTGACACAAAGCTACAACTTGTCTCATTATCAAAGTATTTATCCCCCCCTTTCTCTGTCTCCACTTCCTTCCCTCTCTCTCTCCTCCCTCTGTCACTCCTGGTTTTATGATTGGAGCAAAGTTGAAAAAAGGTACCAAGGCTTCTCACACATGTGTTCTCGGCATCTTCTGATGGGGATACATTGGTATAAATGAATGACCCTACTTAACCCAGCATTACCACCATTTCTAATTACATTAGATGTGTCCTTCTACAGTCTCTGGTAGGAAGCATGTATAAATAAAGAGGTCCATCACTGTAGTAAGTACACATGTGTTTCACTGCCCTAAGAGTCCTCTGTGCTCCACTCACATACCCCTCCCTCTGCTCAGCCTTAGCAATCACTAAACACTTCCTTCCATATGTTATTATATTTTTCCATAAAATGATTTCAAATCACACTAACTCTTAACGTTGGCTGCTTGCTATCACTTAAACTATCAGGATAATTTTCTTCCATACCATATCTCCTCATGGATTGATAGTTCACTTTTTCACTATAAAATATTTATTGTTTGGATTAACAGCAGTTTAATTGCAGAACATATCAATTCTTCTATAAGGCTGCTATAAATATACATGGGACCAGGGATTTAGCTTAGCTCAGTGGTTCCAGCGCCTGCCTCCCAATCACAAAAAGACTCGAGTTCGATCCCTGGTACAAAGGGAGAAAAAAAAAAAAAAAAGGAAAAAGAGAAATGATTTGGGCTGGGGATTTAACTCACTAGTAACACCACCACCTGGCAAGTTCAAGTTCCTGAGTTCAATACCTGTGGGGTGTGTGTGTGTGTGTGTGTGTGTGTGTGTGTGTGTGTAAGGTTTCAGCTCATTTAACAAAAACCAAAAACTATTAGTGCTTATTCTAAAGTAGGCATTTTATAAACAACACCACTTTTCCTAAGCACATTTTAAAGTTGTGTTACAGTGAACGTGGCTGCTCTTTGTCTCTGGTAAGGATTTGATTTCGGCAATCTAACAGTATGCTGTAGTTCTAATTTTCATTTTCCTTATAACACGTTATCTGAGGCATCTCTTCATATGAGCATCTTCTTTGCTGACATGTGTTAGTTTTTTACTCTTTTTAAATAAATACTTCGTGTTATTATAAACCTTTAAGAACTCTGCATATTAAATAGCCAGTTCTTTCTCAGATGTACATTTCAAGAACGTTCTCTTCTAGTCTGTGTTGTTTTTAGCATTCTCAGGATCCTTACAGAACACAAACCACTCACCTGAATGAGAGTTCGGGTCCAAATATTTCCCTTCATGGATCATACCTCTGAGATTAAGTCTAAATCTCATCTAAACCCACAATCATCTAGACTTATTCTTGTGCTTTTTTTTTTACTGTCCCATGTTGTTGCTATATCTATTCTATTTTCTATATTTTGAAGGTTGTTTCAAAAATACTTATTAAAATTGATCATTTCTCTATTGTGTTATGTTTGCTTCTTTATCAAGGTCATTTCAATATTTAGGTGGATAGAATTTGTGTTTTCCACTGTATTAAACAGAAGTATTTGATGACTCTTTCACTAATACAACACCACCTTCATTATTGTAGTTATATTGAATGCCTTGAAGTTGAGAAGTCTGTCTTCCAATTTTAATTCTCCTATATATATAGAGAGAGATATCGATCAATCTCTCTCCATATATATATATACTGAGACAGGGTCTCGCTTTGTAGTTCAGGCTGGCCCTGAGCTCACTATGTAGCCCAGGCGAGCCTCGAACTCAGCAAGCCTCCTGTCTCTGCCTCCCGAGTGCTGGAATTACAGGTGTGAGCCACAACGCCCAGCACTGTGGTATGTGGTATTGATTGCTGGTAGGCGTGAGTCACCACACCCAGCATTGTTTGTGGTTACAGGGGATTGAACTCAGAACCTTGCGCTTGCGAGGCAGGTGCAGGAACCACTGAGCTAAATCTCTGGCCCCCAATATTTTTCATTTTTGAGAGCTTTTGCCTACATATAAATTTTGGAATCAATTTTCCAATATCCACAGACAACTTAAAAGGATTGTAATTGACATTCCACTGAATCTTCTGATAATGTAGGAGGATCTGACATTTTCATTATGCTGATTTTCTTAATCCATACAAACAAAATACATCTGGCCTTTTAGTTCATATTTGATGCCACTCATGAGATTTTTTTTTATTCCTCATCGATGTCTTACTCAAATGTACAAAATTTATGCCATTTATACAGAATATTTTCTACTAAATGGCTTTGTGTTTGTTTAAAATCCCATCTGTTCAATATTGGCACATAAACAATAAATACATTGAATTTGCACGTCATCCTCAGATGTCCAGTATCTTCAGATTTTTACACAGACAATCATCATACAGGATCCCATTTTCTATACACGTTAGATATTTCTCCCTCTTTTTTTTTTTTTATGGTTTCTAGGACTTCCAGTAAGTTGTTGCGAAGTAGTGGTGGAAAGGGTCAACACTATTTTCCTCCTGATCTTAGAAAAGTTTTCATTTTCTCACCATTAGATATAACGCTATTGTTATTTTTTTAAGAGGCTCTCTGTGACCTTAAAGAAATTCTATCTCCTTCGAATTCTCTGGGAGCCGGGCGTGGTGGCACGCGCCCGTAGTCCCAGCTGCTCGGGAGGCTGTGGGAGGATCGCTTGAGTCCAGGAGTTCTGGGCTGCAGTGCGCTGTGCCGATCGGGTGTCCGCACTAAGTTCGGCATCAATACGGTGACCTCCCAGGAGTGGGGGACCACCAGATTGCCTAAGGAGGGGTGAACCGGCCCAGGTCGGAAACGGAGCAGGTCAAATTCTCTGGGAATATTTACATGGAGGCTATTAAGTATGACTTCATCGCCTATGAATATAAGTTTTCTTCTCTAGCCTGTTGATATGACTGTTTTATATGTATGTATATATAGTATGTAGACTGTTTTTATAAATGCATTGTTTTATGTGTGTGTATGCCTAGTATATTTGTAAATTTGAAGTAAATCCTACCTAATTTTGATATGCAATGGTTTATATGTACGCTTGGCTTAAATTTGCAAATTCCTATTTGTCTATGTTCATAAGATGCATTTGTCGTCGGGCGTGGTGGCTCACGCCTGTAATCCCAGCACTCGGGAGGCAGAGACAGGAGGATTGCTGAGTTCGAAGCTTGCCTGGGCTACATACTGAGCTCAGAGCCAGCCTGAACTACAAAGCGAGACCCTGTCTCAAAAAAAAAATGCAGTTGTCTGTAACTTTTTTCAGCATTTTTTATGATTTTAACATTAGAACAGTACTATCCCTATAGAATAAATTGGGAAATAAGCCCCCAAACTTTGTCTTCTGAGAGATTACAGGATTTTGGTATAGTTCATCCTTAAGTATTTTATTGATATTAACAAGGAATACAGTTAAGTTTATTCCTTTATCTGTGAGCTGGTGATTGACTGTTCAGGTTAATTTTTAAGTATATTATCTTGAATATTTAATTTGTTCTAGCATTAATTTGAGGGAATATTTTTCAAGAATTTAGTCAATAAAAAAAACACTTTTTGAGACATCTGGGAAGATGGTGGGATAGGGTAATGGGCACCACAGAAAGAATCTCTTTTAAATTCACCATTCTCAACTGGAAATAGCGGCTTAAGGAGGGAAATAAATAAATAAATAAATAAATAAATAAATAAATAAATAAATAAATAAATAACTATGGAAGCACCTCAGCAAGACCCAGGAAAGGTCTGAGACGAGAATGGATAGAGAATGGGAAAAAAAAATCCAAAGAAAAAGAGAGGAGCTCTCTCCCTGAACCAGGAAAACAGAAAAATTTATCTGAGAAGTAAACATATTTACCACAAATATTAACTTCTTCATTGTAATATATTCCATGAAAATATAAAGCTACACACAGTTTAGTCTTTAATAATTTAGGTTATCAAATGGATTTAATGGTTATGTGTCTTATGAGAAATAGATTATATTCTACACATTTGTATTAAATTTTCATGAAATTACAATAACAGATGTAGTAATTTTATTCAAATAGTTATATATTAAAATAAATATATTTCTTGGAATGGTTAAATATTAATGCCAGTTAAAATGCAGCTGATTTTGGCTAGAGATTTAGCTCAGTGGTTCTGGCACCTGCCTCGCAAGGTCCTGAGTTCAATCCCTGGTAATTACATACAATGCTGGGCGTTGTGACTCACGCTCACTAGCAATCAATGTCACATACCACAGTGCCAGGCATAGTGGCTCATGCCTGTAATCCCACCAACTCAGGAGGCAGAGACAGGAGGATTGCTGAGTTCGAGGCTTGCCTGGGCTATGTAGTCAGCTCAGGGCTAGCTTGAACTACAAAGCAAGACCCTGTCTCAAAAAAAAAAAAAAAATGCAGCTGATTTTTTTAATGTTTTTATTTTTTCAAGTTCTTTATTGTCATAATTTTATAAACATTTGTTATTAAATAAAAAATATTGTAAGTGAATCTTCACTAAAAATACAAACAATATTTTTAAAGCATCTCTTTATTCTCTTCCGAGATCATTAACAAGTTATTTCAGCAAAGAAAATAAAAATGATTACTGGTGGGCCGGAGGGTTAGCTCAGTGGTTCCGGCGCCTGCCTTGCAAGCGCAAGGACCTGAGTTCGATCCCCGGTTACCGCATATAATGCTGGGCGTGGTGGCTCACGCCTGTAATCCCAGCACTTGGGAGGCAGAGAAGGGAGGATTGCTGAGTTCGCGGCGGCTTGCCTGGGCACCATGGTGAGCTCAGGGCCAGCCTGAACTGCAAAGCAAGACCCTGTTTCCAAAAAAACAAAAAAAAAAAAAAAAAAAGATTACTGGTGCTGTAGCTCAGGGCTACCACACATTGTTAGCATGTAGTATTCCGAAGGTGTAGTCACCAACGCTAAGAAAGAATAAATATGAAAGTTGTGATTTCTAGCATCATGGGTGAGGTTCTTCAAACTTGGCAATTATTAAGGGCGGGGACATAGTTCAGGAGCACAGTGTCTGCCAAGAATAAACTACTCTATTTTCCCTTGTTCCTCTAAATCAATTTTCAGGGTTCAGCTAGAGCACCCTATTTAGCAGAAGTTAATTATAGCTTTCCACAGTGATGGAAAAGTTCTGTGCTTGCTGTAATAATGGGAACAGCCTGTACCTGATAATCTGTTGGGCAGCATGATGCTAGGGAAAATAACTAGTCAGATATTTTCTTCATTCTACTGTTGAAGAACATGAAAGCTATTCTATCCCGGGACTGTTGTAGAGAAAGTGCTAGATATATTTGTATAAACATATATTGGTGCAAATACGTATCATTTTTCATCTATTTTTACCTATTTTATCCCTATATAATGCAGCATGTATATTGCAAGTAAGTAATGCTAAAGGTTTTATACAGAGAATATGTAATAATGTAGTTATACCAGAAACCATGAGGGTTACTGTGTTAAGCATTTATTTATTTGTTTGTTTATTTATTTATTTATTTGAGACAGGGTCTCACTTTTGTAGCTCAGGCTGGCACTGAGCTCACTCTGTAGCCCAGGCAAGCTTCGAATTCAGCAATCCTCCTGTCTCTGCCTCCGGAGTGCTGGGATGACAGGCATGAGACACCATGCCTGGCATTGTGGTATGCGGTATTGATTGTTGGTGGGCGTGAGTCTCCACGCCCAGCATCATATGTGGTTACTGGGGATTGAACTCAGGACCTTGCACTTGCAAGGCAGGCACCCGAACCACTGAGCTAACCCTCCGGCCCCATGGGTTAAGCCTTTTAACACTTAAAGGTATTTTAGTTTTCATTTTCTAAATTTTAGTTAATCACAGGAAATGCCATAGCACAATAGTACGACTTATTTTGCATTTTCTTGATTTTTATTGAAATTCAAAAACTACTACATTCTCATGAATCATTTGGATATCCAATATTGAAGCGTAGTTTAAGTTGCATTTTGGGTTTCTCAACATTCTCATTTCAACTATCAGAATTTAGATGTATTCTGATTCATGTTCTTCTTTGACTGTCAGACATATATCTATTACTATTCTGTAGCTTTTTTGTGGTTTGAGTGTAATTTTTTTTTTTTTTTTGAGACAGGGTCTCGCTTTGTAGTTCAGGCTGGCCCTGAGGTCACTATGTAGCCCAGGCAAGCCTCGAACTCAGCAATCCTCCTGTCTCTGCCTCCTCAGTGCTGGAATTACAGGTGTGAGTCTCCACACCCAGCACTGTATGTGGTCACCAGGGATCGAACTCAGGACCTTGCACTTGCAAGGCAGGCACTGGAACCACTGAGCTAACCCTCCAGCCCAAACATTATTGAATTATAGTTCAGCTCAATTTATAAATATTTTATTTTAGCATTAGTCTTCCCATGTAATAAATGTAAAATAGCCTGCAGAGTGCAATGCCTTGATGTACTTCTCTAGGTTTCATTCTGAAAGGTGTACAGTTTTATCATTAGCTAAAGTGAGTATTTTTCTCCTGAAAAGAACCAGTTGATCTAGAATTATTTCTTGAAATGGTTGTCCCTTGAATTCCTAAATCAAGTCTTCACATATATTTACTCAGCACACTCCTGTTCATACTCACTGTTCTGTTTAGTGGTTTTAGGTGTTTATTTGTGGATCTCACTTTCTTTGGTCTGCTTTGCCATCATGTTATTTACTGATAAAAATTTATGAAATATATTTAATTTTATTATGCATTTTATCCACCCCTCTTGTTGAGTACATTGTTCTATGTTGTCTGATACTTGGGAACTTTCAGTTTTTAATTTACAGTAGTGATACTTTTCTCATGCCCTGTATTATTCTTCACTCTGTGTGTGTGTGTGTGTGTGTGTGTGCGCGCGCGCGTTTGTGAGAGCTGGTCTAGAAAATTCCAAATAGTATCACCACCAGTGCCTCTAACTCAACCATATCATGTTTCCCCTTTCAATGGAAGCAACTTTTCTGGGGCTTAAGGAAGTGACTGGCATCTTAAATTACATACAAAATTATTTGTTTACTAAGGAAAAATATTAGTATGAAAAAATAGCATTTTGAAATCCACAAAATTCATACTAAACACAATTAGAGACAATCTTTCCAAAGAGACAGTTAGAAAATAATTTGAAACGTGATTAATTTGTTAACATTACTAAATTTCCAGTTACTTTTTGAATTATACTGTGACAGTTGACATTACAGGCCATTTCTCCTGGACAAGTTGATAGTGCTTTTTATTCAGTGACAGACCTCAGTATATTGCATCTTGTGTATTTATGTGTTTTTCTGCTTACATGTTATCTTAAAATAGCTAGTTTATGGCACTGGCCATGTCTAAATTGATAATATATATTCAGTATAGTCATAATTTATTTCCTGAAGTTTTTTTTTTTCATTGCTATCCTAAACTCTATCAAATACCTATGGAAATGCTACCATACCTGAATGTCTAAGTATAATAAAATATACAGTGAGATATTGTGGCACTCAAAAAATCAGAACATATACAAATATTTTGGATAGGAGGAAAAATGAAAGGGTCAAGGAAAAGGTTGAATAAAGTGATAGGACTGTGGGATGAGGTCTGTTATTTTATCTACTTTAGGTAATATACTTTGAATAATCTTATCCATCTTCTCTGAGCAACAGGCAGGAAAGTCTTGTTTTCTGTATAAAATAGTGTTGTGCTAAAAGAACTTAAATACTGAACTTCACATAAGATAGAGAGATTGGATATAGATGGTGGCTAGTCTTCCAATGACTTGAAAAACTCATTTATGGTCTCTGCAAATTAAGTTCTTTTTTGTGCGACAGTTAATATATCAGTAATTATTATAGAATTTTGTGGAGATTAAATAACAATACTCATAAAACTCAAATCACTTCCTGCTTCCTAAGATCACTTCAATAAATGGGAGTAACTATAATATTTATATTTTGTTGTCATGCTTAAACTTATAGTTGTTTAAATATGAAGGCATCACAAATGATTAAGGGATATGAGAAATTCGAAGCAGGTGGATTATTTAACAACATGTTTTATATACCAGCAAACCTCCATATCACTTTTGGCTAGCACTGCATGGGGTTAACACAGTTCACTGATAAAATATTGTGTAGACAAGAAAGCAAGTAATATTTAAATTATTCAAATTTTTCACTAAGCTGGCAGTAATAACTCAGTCTAACTTCCTGATCAGTAACTGGAAAGGAAATGGAGAGAAATGCACCACTCACAGAATATTTTACACCATTTACATAAATATTAGTGAAATAAATGATATTTAAAAAGAGCCCAGCAACCTACATTAAATAAAATATGCCACTTTCACCATTATCAAAAAGACAGGTCCTAAAAACCTTGGCACATCTATACATTTAGCTTAGTGGTGTTCAGTCATTCACTTTTATGTTGACATAAATAAACCAAGCATAGAAATACTTGGTTATGGATGTGCTGTAATTTATTTTAAAGCATTCACTGTAAAAGGAAATGACTTCCTGCACAATGTTAAGGTGAAAACACAAAAGAGAAACGTGATGCTCACATGATTATGTGCTTAGGTAATTTATCAGAAGCACATACAATTAGATCAAATTCTACTTCCAAACCCTGTTATTAATTTGGTGGTGGCTCCATAGTACTTTGACAAAGACTTGCCAGGAGCTCATTTTAGAAGTGTTAAGACCAGCACAAGCTGAAAGAATGCATGAGTCGCTGGTCACAGGTAAAGTCTGCTGGATTTAACAAGTCCACTATAAAGCCCATAGGGAAGTGCCAATTAAATTCGATGGAATTATCAAACTGCACATTGTCCGTCATTCTATTCAACTAGATACCTTGAGTTTCACAGAAACATTTTTAGGGTTTTTTTTTAGATTTTTTTTTTTGACCAAGAGTTGATAAGTCATTTGTGAGTTCAAGATGGATTAGAAAACTTAAGTTTAAAAAATGAAGAAGTTAGAGCAAAATGAAAAGTAAATTAACAGAGAACTTGCTGTCGTTTATCATACCTTAATAGAAAAATTCTCTCTGCTGCAGAATTGAGTAGTCTATCATGCTCAGGCCTCACCTTTGTAGTTTTGAATGCTGGTAGCTTCTTGATTTCAGAAGAGTCACATCAATCAGCTCCTAAAGATTTCTAGTCAGTGGAGTTAATAAGAATTGTGCACATCACCTTATGATTTAGGAGAGGTGAAGGAGAAACCTCTGATAAGGCAGCAGTAAGGGAAGTTGTTGGTGAAACACTGTTTTGAAGAGAATTTCAGAAAAAAAGTTACAAAGTGTTCTTGAAAAACATAGTGGAGCATTCACTACTGCATTTGGATACAAATCACTATACATTAATTATGTTTGAGTTAAATCTATCTCAAGAAAACTAAATATGTTCATGGTGTGTGTAAGTTGCCTGAGTAAAAATATTTCATAATTTCAGTCACTTTAATTATTTTGAAACAGTTATCGACTAAATATTGATCTTGCATATTGAGAATATACAGGAGCATATAGTGTGCCACATAAAACACATTGAAATAACTCATATTCAAATTTAATGTGATCAAATAATTAAAATATATAAATGGCATGTTCTTTCATTTATATAAAATTCTCCTAAATTACTGAATTCATAAAACTTCAGCTATTAATTCTCAAGAGACAGAAGATTAAAAAGAATATTTATGAGGGAAAAATTAAAGATGATAGTAAGCCCTAAAATGCGTTAATATAAAATGAATTGTTATTATGAAATTATGAAAAATGATTGTTTTTTAATCTAATGAAAGGTATAATATTGCAGAATATGTGTACACCTTTAAAATACTTTGGATTTCAAAACTACATTCAAACATTCAATACACAGAAATAACTATCAGTAAAATGCAGCTACAGGGTTCTAAATGTACCATAAATACATAAATAATATTTTAAAATTATAAATTATGGCCAGGCGTGGTGGCTCACGCCTGTAATCCCAGCACTCGGGAGGCAGAGACAGGAGGATTGTTGAGTTCGAGGCTTGCCTGGGCTACATAGTGAGCTCAGAGCCAGCCTGAACTACAAAGCGAGACCCTGTCTCAAAAAACAACAACAACAACAAATTATAAGTTATGGACATATAACACAGAGACAGAAAACACAAGGGAAAGAAAAGAATAAAAAGAAAGGAAAAAAAGCAAAGAAAACTGATATTCTGTGGCACTAAATAAAAGAGATTATCACCACAGGGCATCTTTGTAAACAAAAACAAACAAACCACAAAATAAAAACCTATGAAAGTTACTGATCAGTGCTGTGTTAGAAAATGAACAAAAGGGGCCAGAGGGTTAGCTCAGTGGTTCCGGCGCCTGCCTCGCAAGCACAAGGACCTGGGTTTGATCCCCGGTTACCACATATAATGCTGGGCGTGGTGGCTCACGCCTGTAATCCCAGCACTCGGGAGGCAGAGACAGGAGGATTGCTGAGTTCGTGGCGGCTTGCCTGGGCACCATAGTGAGCTCAGGGCCAGCCTGAACTACAAAGTGAGACCCTGTCTCCAAAAAGCAAAAAAAAAAAAAAAAGAACAAAAGGACAAATGTAATGATATACACACATATGTATATAAACATATCTGGGTACATTATATAGCACTAGTTCAAAACGTTGACTTTCAAATTAAAACTTCATATTTTATAAATATAATGGGCAACAGAAATATTTTCATTCATCCAGCAATTCTGAAAGAACACTTTCATTTGTAAGTATTAAATTTTATAGATAAACTATTAAGAGTAATCTATATTTAATGAGTCTATGGTACCCTATTACTAAAATTAAACATTACTTTGAGGTTGTCGTCTCAGGAGTCCTAAATTATCTAAAGTTTAATTTTATTTTCACATCTTATATAAATTTAAAGGATATATTTCACCCCTCTCTATCATGTTTTTGATGAATGCAAATATATAATGTAAATCAGATACTTCAAAATATTTTCAAGTCATTAAATGGGCTTAGGAAATAAACTATTCAGTGGAATAATCCTATTGAAAATATCCTACTCTTTAAATTTAAAGGTTCCGGGCCAGAGGATTAGCTCAGTGGTTCCAGTGCCTGCCTCGGAAGCGCAAGGTCCTGAGTTTGATCCCCGGTAACCACATACAATGCTGGGCGTAGAGATTCACACCCACCAGCAATCAATACCACATAGCACAGTGCTGGGCGTGGTGGCTCACGCCTGTAATCCCAGCACTCGGGAGGCAGAGACAGGAGGATTGCTGAGTTTGAGGCTTGCCTGGGCTACATAGTGAGCTCAGAGCCAGCTGGAACTACAAAGCGAGACCCTGTCTCAATAAATAAATAAATAAATAAATAAATAAATAAATAAATAAATAAATAAATAAATAAATAAATAAATAAATAAATAAAAAGGTTCCACTAGTACAGTTCTTTGGCTGTAAATCCTTTTAGATAAACATATAGTCCTTTCTCGGGTAAAGTAAATGGAATTTTAAGTTTTTATAAAATTATGCAACAGCCATACAAAATGTCTATACTATTTTACACTAAATACTTATTTTTCATTTTATGTATTTATATGTGTGTGTTTGTGTGTTTGAAGACTAAAATAGCAATTAAAAATCTAAAAAACTTTACATGAAAAGCCGCAGCTCTGTGCCTCTCTACTGTCAGGGGCCACACACACATGGTCAGGACAACGCATCACGCAGTATGCCCCCGGTCCTGTCAGCCACCCGCGCCTACCACGTTCACTAGCACTCTGGAAGTTGAGCGATGTCCTGACATCTGAGGCCTTCTGCCCTTGGGAGTAGGGGCCCTGCAAAGATGTCAGCATCAAAATCCATTGTGCCACAGAGTGTGATGGTATATTGCAAGTGCAGATTAATATTGAAGAAGAAATCATTTGATTTAAGGTAATTTGGTAGATTCCTCAGGTTGGCTCAATGGATTCCAAAGAGTCCTGTTAGTCATAAGTGGAAGACAACAGAGTGCAAGTGGGGGAAGAGTTGTGGTAACAGAAGGAGAAATGGATTTAGTCATCACTGGCTTTGGAGCTGGGGCAGAAGCTGGAAAACACAGCCCTTTCATACAGAGCACAGAAGGAACGAGACCACCCACTGGAGATTGAGGCAGTGGCTTCCTGTAGCTCAATGTGGCCTTGAATTGACTGTACGACCCAAGGTTGGTCTCAAACTAATAGCGATCCCTCTGCCTCAGCCTCTCTCAGTGTTGAGATTACAGACCTGTACCAGGCCCAGCCCTAATGACACTATTTTGAATAACAAAGATCCTATTTTTCACAGCATCACATTCTGAGATACTGTGTGCTGGTTGTTTCTTAAAACAATCGTGGAGATTATAATTTCACTGATTATACTGGTTAGTTACATTAGATCCAGATTTTCGACAGGGATCAATAGTATCTAGTGTCAAGCAGTTTCCAGTCTTTCTACCAGATGCTATAGTACACAAAAACTGAACATCAGGGAACATAGTACAATTGTTAAAATAGTTGATTTATTACTTTGGTTTCAAATAAATTTTATTTGTTCATATAACTATTAATTTTAAAATTCCTGACTAATAATATTTCCAATAAAGTTTTATATATGTGTGTGTGTATATATGTATATATATATATATATATATATATATATTTTCTCAACGTTTAATGGAAACAAAAATTTAAACCTGTTACATCAACTTAATTATTGTTTTCACTTACATCATCACTTATTGAACACACGTTACATAACTAGATTTATGTAGTGTATGAATAGATTCCCTGAGTACTTAGTGTAAATTTGTTTTATTTGAATCCATGGCCTTTGATACATGAGAAAAACCTTCAGTTATTGAATATGTCCATACACAATGAAATTTACAATGTGAAATGTAACATGCAGAATGAGAATATTTTAAATTCTAATATTTTGAGCACTTACTGCTAGAACACAATGATGCTTAACTTTCATATTACAGATTTTTAAAACGTGAAAATTTTTAGAAGTTTATGTAACTAAAAACTTACATATTAATATGTATGCCCACTTATACAAATTTTAATGAGTTTATGGATATTTCAAAATCAATGTCAAAACAAAAACCACAAACTTTTAAATTTTGATGTAACAAATAGAAAAATATATTTTCCTTATTTTCCTTGGAGATAAATTGAAAATATTATTTTTGAATTCACTGTGTTCTGTGAATATTAACCTTTTCATTGTGAGATGTAAGTTTTGTAATACTAATGTACTTAAAACATAAATAAATATCTTTTACTTCTAATTGCACCATCACTTAGTTTTTGTAGTTTCTGTGGAACATTTTCATATTACATCTTTCTTCTTTTCTATAATGAATATCAGCCACCAAGGATTATCTACACAGCTTGTACCAATTAGGATGAATGAATGCTCTCCCAGAAGAAACAATGGCCTCATGCATCTCCTGATCAAATGCACTACATGAACTTTTTAAAAATTATATTGCTGAATTTTATAATAGAATATATAATAGTTGTGCTCAACAGTCATCAATGGCTTCCCAGCTGCTTATTATTTTAGTAAAAACACTGAAGGGGCTGTTAAGAAGTCCTTTACATTTGACCCAAAAGTATCTTTGCAGACATTTTATTCAAGAATGTCTTACAGAGTATTTCACAGTAGACCGTGTCATGGTTTGGAGAATATAAAGATAAACAAAGGTCTACCTCTTTTGGGAGAAGGATTACCTCCAGATCCACACGATGGAATAATTGGGTAAGAACCCACAAAACTAAGACCCAGTACACTGTGCTCTCTCCCATTGAGGACAGCCAAAATAACATCCAGGGTGTAGGTAATATCACTGGTTATTTCAGAAAAAAAATATGATGAATTTTGTATTGACTTTTCTAATTGAATGACAACCATCATAGCAATACAAAATTGATATATGGTGACTATAAATAAATGCTGAAATATATATCTATTGGAACATACCTCAAAACAGTGAATGCATCTTCTTTTGATGAGATCTCAATAGTTCTCTGAGGGTAAAAAATCTGATACTTTCTCAAATACTTGAACAATTCATAGAGCACATATGAGCATAGCTGCTATCTTTATAGAAGTCATTCTGTTAATAGAATACAGGTATGTTTCTTTTTTTGTTGACTTGGATTCTTTCTGTTGCTTTCATATAATACAAGAAGAAAGACACACTGAAGTGACAAGTAAGAAAATAATATGTCTAGCACTGCATGATTTGTGAAATTGTATTTATCCAAATTTCAAAATCTACTACCATTAGATGATTCCCTGTCAAGTCAGTGTGGCTTGAAAGGAATGCCAAAAATGATACTTCATAGATAGAAATTATTGCGTTAGCAAACATGAGCATATATCTAATGGAAATGCAATGAACATACAAAGGAGCTATGCCCAGGTCCAGGGTTTGCTGAGACACTACTTGCAATAGCAAAGCTATAACGGCAACCTCAGTGCCAATCAATGGATAAAAGAGGCAAAGAATATGTTATTCACATGATAGAGTGCAATTCCTCCTAAAAGAAAGTTGAAATTCTATCATTTTAATCAAAGTGGATGGAACTGAAAGACATGATTTTCATTTTTAAAAAGGTAGGAAAAGAAAGATAAATTACATATTTTCTCTCTTATGTGGAATCTAAAATATAATAGTAAGGCTATGAAGGATGGCATGGTGGAAAGGTAAGGAAGAAAGAATATAAAGAATGAATAGATATGATCTGTGCATTCTATATGCACATGGGGAGGTATTGCACTGAATGCTATTAATATATGCAGTGAATATATGATCATAAAATGATTCTAAGATTATAATATTGTTTTTCACACAGCGTAATATTTGAGGAGATTTAATGTGGCTCATGGGTCTCCTCAGCTATCTTCAGAGAAACTGAGATACAGAAAGGAATATTCTAGAATACTCTGTCATGTAATGTCACATCTAAATTAGTGGATCCTGTGATATGGCAGGAGACTCACAGGTCTTTGCTGATGTTATATTAAAATAAATACTGCTGGCATGATGTGAAAGGTTGAGAAAGATTACCAAATGGACAAAGAAAAAAATTATTGAATTTTGAGCTTCCTAAATCTATAGACGGTAAGTGTGATGATAAAATAAACAAACAAACAAACAAAAACAACTCCTCTGGAACTAGTGGTGACGCTCAGTATAAAGTACTTGCCATGCTGAAGATAGCTGAGCAGACCCATGAGCCACATTAAATCTCCTCAATTCCAAGGTGCTACATTTGACTCATAGAACTGGGGAAAGCAAAATTGTCATTGAAAATATATGCTACATTTCTGTTATAGGAGAATGATTTAAAAGGTAATCACTAAACTTTAGTAGAAAGATTAGCTTCCTCATTTTTTCTTTATGGAATTTGTAATTTGTATGTTGAAAACTGATCATATATTTTCTCAGTTATGGAAAGTGAATTTTTCCTCCTCTTTATAGTTTGTTGTTTTTGTTGCTGTTTTAGACACAGTGGCATTCCTTTAGGGAATTTATAGTCTATATATTCTAGAACTTGTCTATGTAAGTCTATTCTAATTTATCTTAGATATCAACATGCCATTAGATAAATATTTATTTAAAGATTTATGACAAATATGTCATTCATTTTCTGCTTTAGTTTTGTGCATTGGCCAAGGAACAGGCCTGAACATCAATGGAACAGACTAGAAGATCCAGAAACAACTCTAGAGTTACTAAACTACTTCATCTTTGGCAAATGAGTCAAACACCTCAGTGGAGGAAGGACAGCCTTTTTAATAAATGGTGCTGGAAAAATTGGGTTTCAACCTGCCAAATATTAAAATTAGACTCATCTTTCACTCTGCATTAAACTGAAAGAAAAATGGATCAAAGATCTAAATATTAAAACAGAATCACTAACCCTGCTGGAAGATAGGTTACATAGAGCTTTTGAAGATAATGGCCCACAAAAAGACTTGATGAACAAAACCTCACTCAAATGGGAACTAGAACAAAGAATCACCCAGTGAAATTGCATCTTATTAAAAAGCTTCTGCACAGAAAGTGAATAGAGTTATGCAACAACCAATAACATAAAAAAAACACTTTTGCCAGCTGCTCCTAACACAAGGACTACCACCTAGGATATATTAAAAAAAAAAAAAGAACTTACAAAAAGTCAGACCTCCTAAATTTAAAGACCCAATCCAAAAATAATCTTCCAAAATATGATTTTACCTTGTTAACTGATGTTAGTTTTTCTATATGCTCTTTAAAATCAAGCTGATTGAGACATAAGTCATATACCACACAATTCACCCGCTTAATCTAAAATTCACTGGCATAATATAATCACAGAGATATACAATCATTACCACTGTCAATTTTAGAGTATTTTTATTACCTCATTATGAAATCTCTATCTTTTTCACCAGTATATGATGTGATTTCTCAATTTTCCCATTTTTCTACCCACCCTAGAACCTCCTGCTTCCTATGTACTTAAGTTTTGCTTCCTTTTTTATTACCATCACATTTTCCCCTTGTTATCCCTACACCCCATTTCTCTTTGAGTATTTTCATTTCAGAGTATCTATCATATATTCTAAAACTCATTTACATCTTCAGTTTCCCATACCAAAGAAAACATGATTTTTACACATCTGTGACCTATTTATTATGAGTATGTCCTGAAGGCATGTCCATTTGTGTATGATTGTCTCAAATTTATCATTTTTATGGCAGAGTAATACTCCATTTGTAGAAAAACTACATCTTCTTTATCCAGTATCCAGTTGATGGGCATTTGAAAACCTCTACCTATTTGTCACTATTATCTCTACATGTCTACTTTATCTTTCTTTAAGAACCCACTAAACTCCTTTAGTTATATATATTTTTCTAATTATAACTTCAAATCAATAGAAAGTACCCATTTAAAATTATCTGAATAGCTGATTTCATGTAGGCTAATGTCTCCAGCTAATATAATTCAGAGGATATTCCAGCACATTATCATTTATATGACTGAATGATATTATGTTTAGGGCCACATCATACTGTTTATCCAATCCTCTTTTGATGGATGTAAAGTTAATTCACAACTATTTTATACCTTAAGTCAATTTTTTCAGGAGTTATGCTTCAAAGTGCATTCATTTAGCAATTAAATATAAACACAGTTATAAAATTGTATCTTTGATGTTTGTTGTTTTGATTCTTTTGTTTTGCTTTATAATCAATCTGGAACATATAATATCAAGTTATATATAAAATATTCCACTAAGATATCCAACTCTGATATTTTAATTTTTGTAATTGTATTCATTTTAACTGATACTGTATATAAAATCTGAAAATTGTCCTTAAAGAGACAACATGTGCTATTTCAATACAAGTGTACATTGTGAAAAGTAAGGTAGAATAAGCATATATATTTCATAACAATTTATGTTTTCTCATAATTCTTTCTTCTACATTTTTAAATGCAGAGCACACTTTTTATGAATCACCTTTCTACCGCACAGTACCACAACTTCCTACTCCTTATTCTTCATATACATTGAAACTTAGTCCACAAACTTCCTGTCTCTCCCTCCCACCTATCCTCTCAGCCTTCAGGAAGCTCCATTCTATTCTCGGCCTTTAAATGCCAGCGTATCTCTCCTTAGATTCGTCATGTATCTGTGATGATGAGGCAGATAACTTTCTGTGTCTGGTTTATTTCACTTAACACAATGGACTCCAGTTCCACCCATATCATTGCAAGCAACAGGATATTATTATTTTTTGTGGGTAGGCAATATTTTCCTATGGATATATAATATTTTCCTATGGCACAAATTATTTATCTACTAAAGAATTGACGAATGGCATTTTGCCAATTTTAATATTGAAATTAGGTTATGTCGCTTGAAAAAAATGTCATGATACATTTTCATTAAGTCAACCTAAATGAAATTTTTAAAATGCATAAATTGATTACTTCCCATCAAATAGTCTATCAGATACATGCATGCATATTTACAAATATATATAGAAACAGATTAACATTTAAGAGTTTTATTTAACAAATCCAGACCATCCTAGATGAATATTTGATCAGGCTAATGCAACATTATAAAGCCTATACTTTAAAACTTTTACATATATATTTAATGTTATGTTTGAGTATATGAATCATTTATTATTTGAAATGTAATGTTTTACATTTAAGAACCTTATACATGACCTTTAAGTGGAATAGGTATAATTCTTCTATAGTCAAATTATCAATAATACCTATATGTTTTTATTGTGGTGATAGCACAAAATCTGTTTATCCTGTAAAACTTAAACTACCTTTAATTATAGTAAGAATGTTGTGCAGTAATTTTTTTTTTTATTTTGTGTAACTGAATGTTTATGCCCTGGTGAGTAAAAGCCCCCAAAGTCTCCTCATGCTAGCCACAGGTATCCAAATCCTAGGACAATATCATTTCCTACATCAAAGGAAGACACATTAGTAGTTCATCCTGCCTTTTCCTTAGTGGTTTAATACATTCCCATGACTGAATAATCTTGCTTGTTCAATGCGATTGAACCAAATGCTCTCCAGGAGCTTTTTATTTTTTAAGTAACTGTGAGTTATCTATATATTAACATTTAAAAATAAATTTCTGCTGTCGTGAACTGATTGAAATTGTATTGTATTGTATTGTATTGTATTTTGAGTATTTACTGCAAAATGATTAGACTTTTCCACTGTAAACTGATCCTAGAAGTGTCTTACTGTCAACATTTGGGTAATGAATATAGCTAAGTTGTTTTTTGTTTCTGTAACTATTTTTAATCAACCCTTTTGTACAGAGGAAAACTATCTATTTCCTAATAAATGCCATGCTTTGAAACTTTCTAATCACTTCAGGTCTTTAGTCTTTTAGTTCAGAGAATGTCCTACACCTGTTCTACTTGGGGACTCTTGGGAACTGAAACTTCCACCAGCCAAATGAGCTCCCTCCAGGCCCTTTTTAGATCAGTGACTACCAATTTTTATTTTATACAGAAAATTTGTTTAAAATTGATTAACTAGCACAAGGTACCAGAAATATAGATCATAATAAAATGTTTGCAGAATGCTACATTAGTCATTTCAACATTATGAAGATTATGTTAATTTCAGGTTTAATATTCATTTTTGGTCAAAACTATTTTAATTTTTCTGGCTTACTTTGGGGACTCTTTGAATGCCTAATGTCAATTTTTAAATTCCAGAATATTTCATGATGTTCTTAGTGATATAAATTTTCTTAATCCTTATAGTTAAACCCTCAAAACATTTATTAAAATCAACCATCTTCTATGTGATGGGAAAATTGATTCTAATTTTGGAAGTATAAATTGTATCCTTTTACTTGGAGCTTTTGTTAATTACTAAAAAAAAAAATCATGCCCGGAAGTTTTTTTTTTGGGGGGGGGGCGTCCTGATACTTGAATCCAGGTCACTGTGAATACTAAGTTAGTATTCTATCATTGGAATATGCATTAGCTCCCGTACCAATTTTAGTTTTATTCATATAAGAGATAAGGAAGCCTTCTTTCTAATATTAGTCATATAGAATACTCATCAATAACACTTGTCTGAAAATACTCCTAGAAACTGACCTCAAATGTACTGAAGTAGAGAAAGTCAAACACATATAACTCAAAGAAAAAACGGCTAAAGTGTTGAAATATATGAAATAATAAACAAATTAACAATTATCACATATAACCTCTGAGCTCAGAGAGGATGTAAACAAAAGGACATAGGATTTAATCAGTGAAATATTCCATGTAATTAAAGTGCAGGAAACAAAAGCTGATTAAACAGATGGCACAAGTCATGAATGGTGGTTCAGCTAAAGAACAGGCGTACAAAAAATCCTGCAGAAATTTTGGATGTAAAATTTCCATTGAAATTATGTCAAATGAAGTCAGGTTGGCGGAAATAACAAATGTGGAAGGGGTTAGAAATGGAAAACAGGTTGGATATAGTGAATCAGGCCGTGAAAGTCACAATGCCTGGCATCATGGTGCAGGCCTATCTTGGCAATTGGGGATGAATAGACAGTTCTCAGAAGAAGTTAAGTTGGTTAAGAATAACTGAAGAAAATAGTCAAGATCATCCCTGAAGAGGTGCAAACTGAGGCACCACTGCAAATCCATCCAACTATGGTAAGAACAACTATTACCAAGACCAGATAAGTGTCAGTAAGGTTGTGAGAAGAAAGAATTCCTTCTATATTGTTGGTGCACATGTAAACCAGTATAAGTTCTAAGAAAAATCATAATCATAATAGCAATAGATTTAAAAGATTGTTGCATTTTTAACATAATCATTAGTGATTATTTTCACAAGTATAATGGTTTTAATTACTCAGTATTTTGATTTTTTTTGATCTGATGGTTTTGTCATCATTTCAGTTAAATTATTACAAGCAAAATATGGGGCTATACCAACGGAAAGAGAGAGACCACCCCAATCCTGTGCACAGAGCGCTTGATTTTGGTCTGACTTACTGTCTCCTACTTTCTTCTGGGGGCTTTAATGGTCTTCATAGCTGAAGTCCTTGCTACGATTTGGCTCTTTTCAGTACCAGGTCTAAGATGGTTCCTTTGTGCTCAGTATCTCCAGCACCTTGGACTTGACCCCGCTCAGGCTGATCTAAAATCCTCCGGCCTCCGCCTCCTGAATTGCTGAGAATGCAAGCATATGCCTCCATGGCAGCTTATATACAGTTTTCATTTCTGATTGAATAAATTATGAACCATCAGTCCTTTTCGAATGCACATATTTCTAGTTTCCATGCTATGACTGGTAACAGAAAAAGGGTGAATTTCAGCTTTCCCGCCCCTCTCTGGTGAGATGATTCTTGTGATATGCAACCTGCCTACTGGAAACAACTGTGTCGCTTACTCTTCACTTTCCTGGTTTCTCTTAGTTATCTTTATCAGGAACCATGACTGACCCTGGCTCTTCTTGGTGGCTACTGATGCCCAAAGTTCTCACAGTGCTGATGTAAACACACCCATACCCACAAAATCTTATTGATTATTTCTGGATTTTTATTTTAACTGAAAGTAAAGGGAAATGAAGCAAACTCATCAAACGCTACCTGTAACTAAATGTTTGAATTATTTAATGTGTTTTCTGTGTTTTGCCCAGTGAAGCAAAATAGTGCTATTTGTATTCATTGGGTGTTACAAAGCAGTCTCACATTTATTGAAAATTCATTGAAAAGACTTGCCTTTTCGAACCAATGTTTACCCGTGTTATTTTGCTAGCTAATTATCCTCAAACTTTAGATTCAAAAAAATCAGTAGTGAAGGACAAGAGAGAGAGAGAGAGAGAGAGAGAGAGAGAGAGAGAACTTTGTTTCTTTAATTCTTCAAAGGGTTGTTCTTTTCAACAGTTATTCGGGATGAATATCCACTTCTCCATGTGATATGCTAATCTGCATGTTCATTACAGGATATTGTTTATGCAGTTTGAGAAGTACTTGGGAAGCATTATATGACAGCTGTCTTCTTATACCCTCACAGAAATTAGTTCTTCTATTTCAGGAAACTCTCCCAGTGATACCAATATGACTCCATAAATAAATATGTAAATCTCTTTCAAAATCATCCGCAGACTGTGTATTGTAGATGCCTGTCTGTGATTCAAAGTATTTGCTTGCTAAAATATATACCTATATACAACAATAATATGCAAATGGCTTAACTTGATGTAATTAAGGTAATTAAAACTAATGAGGCAACCAAAATAAAAGACAGGTAGACATACGTGCAAAACTTATTCACAGTAATAACCATTCTGCAATTAAATTTTCCTCAATAGAGTTAACACTTTTCATTAAAGAACTCAATGTAATTCACTAATTTAAATATTTATGTTAAAAGATAAACATCTGCTTGGAATAATGTTCATTTTTACCATTTTAACACTACTCATTGAGAAGATGTCTCTAACAAATGAAGTCAAACTCGAGGCAAAAATAAAAATAATAAAATTACCATTTTTGAATAGTAGTTGTGGAAGTTATATGTTAAGTAATCTGTTTTATAAACTACACTGTTAAAAAAGTAGATATAAATTCCTTTGTAAATATAATTTAGGTTAACAGTAAAATAAAGTGTTTATAGCATTATTGGTAATTCTTAATTAGTTGGCTGTTACTTTTTTAAATTGCTTTATTGGTACATATTATACATGCATTATGATCACATTCAACATTGAGAATGTGTACGTGTATATCACACAATTTGATTCTCATTGTTCTCCTTTCCCCTGCCCTCCTGATAACCCAATCCCTACATACATAAACATTTTTATCCTTTTTTTACTATCAGATTTTTTTTCTTCCCCTTCTTTACTTTTCCCTACTCACCCTTTCCCTTTTGCATATTTTCTTCCCATTTCACATCGCCTATCACACATTTTGGTATTCATATACACGTTCAGTTTTTACACTAGAGAAAAGATATGGCATTGACACATCCATGTCCTATTTATTTCCATTATGAGTATTCCTCAAGGTACATCCATTTGAGAATAAATGACTCAAATTTATCATTCTTTATGGTAGTACTTTATTTTATATATTAATAAAACTGTACATCTTCTTTACATAGTCTCCCGTTTGTGGACAGTTGGACTGTTTCCAAAATTTAGCTACCACAAACCATGTTGGTATATATACAGAGGGACACCTGTCACTGTGGTACAGTTCTTTTAATTCTTTCATGTATATACCTAGGAGGGGAATGGGAGGGTCAAAACGGACCTTGAGCTCTGGCTTTTTAAGGAATCTCCCCGGTGATCTTCATAGTAATTGCGCCAGTGGAGAAGGGTCCCTTTCTCCCCATAGCATGGCCGGTATCTGTTGGTGGTTGACTTCACGAAAGCAGCAGTTCTTTGTGGAGCAAGCTGGAATCCCGGTGTTGTTTTAATCTACATTTCTCAATTGACCAGGGATGGTGAACATTTCTTCGTATGTTTCTTTGCTGCCTTTACTTCTGCATCTGAAAAATGTCTTTTCATTCCAGATGGCAATTTTTGAATTGGGTCTTTCAATGGGGGGAAGGCTGATCTTTTAAAGTTCTTTGCGTGCTCTAGACACTAGTCTGTGTCTGGGAAACTTGGCTGTTACTTTCAAAGTGGGAAGAGCAGTACTTTGGTTTCTTGGCTTTCTGTCCCAATGGCTCTCTGTTGCTCGGCTTTCTGTTGAAATACTGATGAATTTATGATGCTAGCTTTCTTTATGGACTCTACATGGCACACTCTTATATGCTATTTGAAAGTAAATTTTAGTGAAATTTAAACTTGTAGATATGTCTACATGAAATCCATTGTTTTGCTAATTTTAGGAAGTTATTTAAAATCAACGAGTTCATTTATTACTTAGATATTTTCATTTTTGGAGGTAAGATCTTCCCATACTAACAAAAGTAAATGATGCTTAAATAATTGAAAACTGTGTGATATTAGTATTTCTTTTTATTTTATACTAAAATGTAATCACATGAATTTAATAAGCTGATACTTTATATATTACATATAATTAATAAAAATGATTGCACAAGGCTAGAGATTTAGCTCAGCGGTTCCAGCGCCTGCCTTGCAAGCGCAAGGTCCTGAGTTCGATCCCAGTAACCACATACAACAATGCCAGGTGTGATGACTCACCTTCACCAACAATCAGTACCACATACCACAGTGCCGGGTGTGGTGGCTCACTGTTGTAATCTCAGCACTCGAGAGTCAGAGGCAGGAGGATTGCTGTGAGCTCAAGGCTTGCCTGGGCTACATAATGAGTTCAGAGCCACCTTGAACCACAAAGAGAGACCCTGTCTCAAAAAAAGGGGGGGTTGCACATTGAATGAAGAAAAGGCACATTTTAATAAATATACAATATCATCAGTTATATTCAGTAAGCAAAATTCATAATAAAACATCCACTAGAAGAAAGTGTTATTCATATTTATATGAAGCTGTTATTATGATAACTATATTTAATTGTATCAGTACATTAGCTTACCACTAAATAGACTCTACGGATATATTTAATTTTAATTTAATTTTAATTGTTTTTGAGACAGAGTCTCCCTTTGTAGTTCAGGTTGGCCCTGAGCTCACTAGGTAGCCCAGGCAAGCCTCGAACTCATGACAATCCTCCTGCCTCTGCCTCACAAGTGCTGGGATTACAGGTATAACCCATCATGCCAGGCACGATGGTATGCCATACTAAGGATTGAACTTGGAACCTTGTACTTACCAAGGAGAAACCAGAGCCATTGTGCTAAATCCCCAGTCCCATTTGGATGTATTTTAATAAACAAGTTGTTTAGTAACACAGATCATTGTGAAGAATTACATCTTTTTGGGTGAAAAACCCATTAAGATTTCAGAGGCATGTTAGAAAATATCCTCATATCAATGTTAGAAATAAATATTGCCAATTGTGGATATGAGCAGTTTTAAACCATTTAACTTTGTTAAAGTACATTTCAACATAACTCAGAGTAAACTGAAGTACAGTATTAATTTTTGCAAGTCCAATTATTCAATCCATTTCTAAAACCATCAAAAGCAAACTGATATTTGCTCAATCAAACATACTCTTGTTAAAATGAGTAATTTGTAGTATGGTTGATACTACAACTTCTACTTTTGTAGAGTAGCTTCAACTCTTAATTTCCTCCTAAAAACATTCAGTGCAATTAAACAATAAAGCACAGAATATTTTGTAAACATACCTATCGAAATATTACCTAAGTGTTTCACCTTTAATAGCACAGCTGTGTCCATAATGTGAAGGGTTAATAGTGCACTTTCAGGTGCAACTTATAAATATTTTAGTTAACCCTCATGAATATTCATTTATTTAATTTTCGATGTTAACGCAAATGAGAAAGTTATTTTATAGAACTAGCATGTATTTTTATATTGAACTTGCTGGTAGTTTTTACCAATATTATTTTCTCTATTATGTTTAAATTGGTGAAGGACCAATGAAGCTATTATTTATCATTTTACAAATATTTTGGGGCATTAAGAAGCACCATGTGCATTTCAAAAATGTTCAAGTCTCATTTAATCTCCATTTATCTGAAGCTGTTGTGTTTGTCCTATATCTCTGAGATTATTTCATAGTAGCATTTTAATTCTTCCTGCTATGCTCACTCTTTAGGTGTTTTCTGCTTCAAAGGTATTGGAATTTCCAATAAAACCAACATTTACCTATATTACATAAAACTTTCCAAAGCATCATTTCACTAATTCATCATTATCAGTTTCCACTATAATATTTCCCCTTTTTTCCCTCATATCTTCATCCTAAGCTTCATGGGTCCCTTATTTTCTAGAAAATCAGTTTCTGTACAAGATATGGTCATACAAAACTTACTGACTTGCATTTACACACATGTATATGTGAGTACAGCTTTTTAGTCAGACTAGCTCATATGATTATATGTTAATTGAAAGATATGGTATATATTTATAGTACAAATCAATTATGTATCATTTATTCACTTTACACTCAGAAAATCATATATTGGATTTTTATTTAAATAAAATAAAGTATGAAAACTGTCAAAAATGATGAAATATTAAAACAATTAGCATCATATCGTGATGATGCCATCAGTTCATGCCATGCTTTCTTTTTTTTTCTTTTTCTTTTTCTTTTTTTTGGGGGGGGTGACAGGGTCTCTCTTTGTAGTTCAGACTGGCCCACTTCTGCCTCCTGAGTGCTGGGATTACAGTCTTGAGCCGCCATGCCTGGCAATGCCATGCTTTCTGATATGTTCATATGATGCTGTTCATAATATGATCCTTTAGTATATGAAACATTAGTTAATCATAAAATATAAAGAATACCTGAATCTCTTTAGAAGATAACATTCATACTGTCATAAAGATAAAATGTATTATTATAATAAACTGAAGAAATATTATAAGTATAAACAGAAAATTCACAGAAACTGGATGTATTTTAAAATTTTGGTAAGTTGCTGTTCCCCATGGAGGTTGATGCTGCTTATTTTGGGGGAACTGAAAATCCCAGATAAGAACAGAAGTTTGTATGGTAGAGATCTCAAAGGCTTCTCTGTCTGTCCAGGGTAGAAAGAAGTCCAGGCACGCGAGCAGCCAAAAGGTCACAGAGAGTAACGCAATGCGGGTAGCCCATGATTAATACTGCGAAATGTTCTCTCTCCATCATCTGCGCATACATTGACAGCACTGCAGTTCTGGAAATAACAGAGAAAAGTTTCTTTTTCAGTTACCACCTAGTTCCAAACTATGTATAAGACTAGAAATATGATCAGAAGAAAAACTGTAAAAAACTGCCGGGTATGGTGGCTCACGCCTGTAATCTCACACTTGGGAGACAGAGACAGGAGGATTGCTGAGTTCAAGGCTTGCCTGGGCTCCATAGTGAGCTCAGGGGCAGCCTGAACTACAAAGCGAGACCCTGTCTCAAAATAAACAAACAACTTCATGAACCAAACTTTAATACTCATCATGTCTTTCAAATAAAACCAAGAAGGCCAGCACTCCACCAACTGCCTAAGGGACTGAAGAGAACATTCCTCAGAAATCACTGACAGCAACCAAAATTGTTTGTCCGCAATGGTAAAACAATCTCTTTCAATGATTCTGAGTACAAAGTTTCATGGTCCTAAAGGCTTCGTATTTGTTTTAAATTAATTCACGTTAAGTTCCAAAGTTGTGTGTGTGTGTTTTTTTTTTCCTCTCTACGTCATTTTAAATAAGGTTCTGTTTGGAACCCTCCAACAGATCATTGCATTGTCATATTTGAAACTTTATCTACTCTGTTGCCTACATTACCAGTTATTCTCAGATGAATTACAAAACTATTCCCAGACTTGTCATTTATTATAGTCAATTGATCATTAGGTTTACAATTTTTCCTGGGCAATGATACCTACTTTACTGTAGAAAAAAGAGAAGGAGGATATTCCAACTAATAAACATTATCTTTCCTCCACCTTTATTTTCCTATTTTGTTTTTGTGTCAGTTAATGGTGTTATTATTCGGGCTCTGATACATACTTCATTTTGCTACCCACATGTTTAATGCTATATATTAAATCTGTTTCTTAATGCAATTTTAAATCGAATTTCTAGTTTGATTTTAGTATGAAAGGAGGCGCCACTAAGCCTCATCCCTGGCCTCAACTGAAACTTTTTCAGGGGAGAGAGTACCAGGGGTGGTACTCATAGTGAGATGGGTGTGGTGCCACTGAGCTACATCCCAGGCCCCTAAATATGAAAACGTGGCTGACACCTGTAATGCCAGCACTCAGGAGGCAGAGACAGGAGGATTGCTGAGTTCAAGGCTTGCCTGGGCTACATACTGAGCTCAGGGCCAGCCTGAACTACAAAGTGAGACCCTGTCTCAAAAGAAAAAAAAAAAGTGTGAAAACTGTCTTGACTTTCTCTCTAGCTTTAATTTTATCATGTGTATTAAATTATCCCATTATATTCATACAATTATAGAACCAAAATAATAGCAACAAAAATAAACACAAAAGACCCTGTTATCACACTCTTCAAATTATGTGATTTCAATATTCCTATCATATGAAGTGTTTATCTAGCTAGGTAGCTAGCTATCATCTATATATCTATTTATTGAGACAGGTCTATTTATTGTGACAGGATCTTGGTTTCTAGTTCAGCTTGGGCCTGAACTCATATGTGTAGCCCAAGATAGGCTCGAACTTGTGGGAATCCTCTTACCTTTGCTTCTAGCATGCTGGGATTACACACTTGCACGTTCATCACTGGTTTCTTACTGATTTTTGTTTGTTAGTTTCGGGACCAGGGACAGAACTCAAGACCGTACTGACAGGCATGCGCAGCCTCACTGATCTAAATCTTTAACCCAAACCCAGGCAGGCACCGTCTCGCTGAGTTAAATTCCCGGCGCAGCCTATAGAATTTGTGAGAACTGTGTGAACTGTCTCTCTGCTCATTTCTCTGGACGCCATACTCATAAGTGAAACAAATAGAACATGATGCATAAATACCGTATTTTCACCAATTTCTTGGAAGGGAAGCATTTCATCTGGGTTCTAAAACTAGTTATTAATAACCTGCTTCCAGGAGTTTGACTTGTTTTTAATCAGAATTACATGCATTGGAGCCCAAAATACACACTAATATAATCAATGTAGTATCTTTCTAAATAAGTGATTTTTTGCTCAGATATTTTATGCATTATATAAAACATTATATAATCATTGACTGTTTACATGAAACAGTATATAATCATTGATTAAAGACATTATGTACTCATTGTTTACATGAAATAGGATCTTGCTACCTTCTTATAATAGCATTTTCTTGCCCTTAAATCATAGAAAATACCATCAAAAAATTCCAAGAAATACGATTTCATGGCAATATAAAAACGTGGTGGGAATATTAATTATTTTTGAGAAGCAAATGGACAAACTTAAGTAAAAAGGTTGAATAACAAAATTTATTACTTAGTTGATCACAGTTTCTCCATCTGTTTTGTTATATTACAAACCTGCTTAATTTGCTTTTCAAATGCTAGCTAACAGCTGGTCTAAAGGTTTTCATATTTTCTTTGCTTGGACCAAAATTTGTATGTTGCCTTTTGGAAATGCTTTCTGTGTAAATAATTCCATTTCATGCTCAGATATATGATATATTGAGTATGTTTTATTATAAATACATGTTAATTTTGTTATTTACGTAAACTAAAATGATAAAAATCAAACACACTATCATATTTTTCTGTAATAAAATCGTACAAAAGCATATAATTGCCACATCATAAATATAAACATTTAAGAATTTCCTATCAGATATTCATAATATTTTAAACTTTGAAAAAAATCTTTATAAACATGTGAATTGGAGAGCTGTTTTCCAAATATCTTTTTTAAACAATAGTGTATCACATAAAATACTACAGTACAGTTGATATTTGTAACATTTTGAAAGACCTTAACAAAAATATTAAAATTGTTATGATTATAAAATTTCTATGCATTATAAATTTGTTAGAAATTTCTGTCCTAGAGCTTCTGACATATATGAAGTAAATGATAATCTTATCAAACATGCTAGTGATTTATAGAGTGAGCATCAATGATTCCAGGGCTTTTAAGACTACTTGAGAGAAATACCAAGGAATTAGGTGTCCCCAATAATAATACAATTGATGTAATAATATTTTATAACCCAAACCCAAATTTTAAAGAGTATGTGTATGGTGTGTGTATTTTTTTCTTTGCAATAAAATTTTGAATATCGATTTAAAGCAATAATTATTTTTTAAATATATCCAGTATTTTTTTCCAAATTCTAAATCTGTCTGTATTCTTCTAATTGAAAATTGCTATCAACTCAAATTATTGCAATACTGAAATCTCTACCCCTGAAAACAGAACTTTAAGCCCAAAGCCTAAGAGCAAGGAGGATATTCCTCAGCCTCATTTATCTGAATTTGAAGAGCAGAGCCCGCTCTGCCCAGCACCACAGTTTAGAGCTCTGAGCAGCCTAAGGAGGGACACAGGAACTTGTACTTAGGGTCCTAAAACACGCTTAAATGTAGTGAGCTACAATTGTTTTGTTCGGTTGTCACACACAGTTAAGATGTCACATTCATTCTGCATGGGCTGCTTTTCTATATTACTCTTTTCCATAAAGCTCAGCTTGGATTTGTCCATAGTCTCATCATTATTGCAGGAAATTTTTCAATGTTTCAAAGCTAGCGTTTCAGTTACATAAATTTAAAATTTTAATAAAATTGATTTTCTCTCATGTTTTCTGTTCAGTGACTTCTACAGGTTGCTTTCGAATTCAGGGATAGATTTTTCTTATGTCCCTGGACTACGCTTTTAACCTACATTTGTGGGTATTTTAATAATAATAATAATAATAATAATAATAACTTTCCATGCATTTTATTTCGTATCTCCCAGTTGTGGTATTTCAGAGAGGAGGGTTAATAAGCTTTAATACCAGGTATCTATTAGCATCAAACCGACAAAGAAGCCAAACTCCGTCTGCAGAACCTCCTTCCTCTTCAAGTGTCAATGCAGTGGGAAGACTCACAGTGAAACCGGGATCACAACACAGTATCAAAGTGGTCCCAGTTTCACTGTGAACATATCTAGATGATCCAGTTATCTGGATTTCAAGAGAGAGATGATAAAAATGATGGTGTACTTTGGAAAAGAGTCTCTAAGAGCTTCAGGAAAAACAGAGAGAAACCGTTTCTCATTGTTCACATAAAATTGTAGAATATGCGGCATGTGACTCTATGTAAAGTCCTTAATGTGAATTTGGATTTAGATGAGCATAATCATGGTTCCTTAAATTGTATCTTTCCTATTTAGAGTAAAGGTGGTTTATAGACATACAATATTAAGTGTAGAGAATTACATTACAATCTCCATGATTCATATGGAATTCAGTGTAAATATCCTACTATTCAGATAATAGGATTCTTAATGGGTGAATTACATTCTTTTATAATATATCTCTGTGAAAAGTGTTATTACTAGTATTACACTTGATCTTTAACCATTTGTCTATTACCTGACAGGACAGACATTCAAAATGAGGTCAACAATTATTTATTATAGGAATATGTAAACATTTCATTAAGTCAAGGAAGACATATTGGAACCAAAATAGATGAGGTTGTTATTGTCAAACAGGTATTTTGGCTAATCTTAATAAAATAAGTGGGGATGGTGTGACCAAAACATAACTAATAAATTGAATGACAGAAGCTAAACAGGAAAATGCATGTTGTCTTCTTTCCTAAGGACTTTAATAAAAAAATAATGTTGAGAGATCAAAGAAAAAGATTTAAAGACAATAAAATATTCATGAAATAAGCATTCTAGGAGACAAGCTAATTTTAGTAATGTAAAAGTGATAGGTATTCGTAATTAGCTTTTATCATACATAAAGCTCCCTTGGAAACAAAACCTAAGACATCTGTACAAATAAGTCATTAAGGAAATAGCTTTAGAGAAACAGCTAAGAAAAGATAGTAAGTAAAATAGAAGAACCCATCATCTAAGGAACACAAGTAAATTTCCAGCCCTCTACTAGTTTTGAAAGAAATTTAGTGATAATGATTAAAACTGAGAATTTCTCATATGCTTAGAAATGGAGGTGAGCTTTGCTACCCTTGTGTTATTAAGTCTCTACCTGGAAGAGGGTAACCTAGAGAGAGCAGCTGTGTTCCTGGCTTCTCCCTTCTCTGTTTCCCTGCTTGGACTTTTCAGCAATGCCGAAGCTGTTAAGGCTTTGGCAACCTTAGAGATGGACTAGTTGCCTTTCTCATCATGAGATGCACATGAGTATTTGGGAAGCAAGGGACGGAAGGTTATGATTTGGTTCCTCAATGTGCCTCCGAAGCCTTTCTCTTTGGAGAGTGATGGGTCATGAGTGCATTATACTCATCAGTTGTTTCAGCCATTTGCCCCTTTAATTTTAGAGGGAGAGGTACAGATTTCAATATATACTCTTGGGAGAGTAGTGTAAAAATAACGCAAATAGTTTTTGATGGCTTTTTTTTTACCTAAAATGAGCAAGATTTTACTTAACCTATGTGATTTATTGTATAAGGAAAAGGTACAGGTGGTAGTCAAATATGTTATAACCTATTATATATGTATATGTGTGTGTATATATATATATATATGTACATGATAGAGAAAATCTATATATCAGTACATCCATGTGTCCATATGTGTGTGTATACTTTTAAAATAGTGTGTTTTGTATTAAAAGACAGATTCATGTGGGCTTAAATTTTAACCTAACTTTCAATAAAACATTTATTATAAAGTATGTTCTTCCTGTTTCTAATATATTAAGAAGAAGCCAAGTTCTAATGATAAGGGCATAAAGTGGTCAGATGGTTTTTCGGGTCAGATGGTCTTGCAGATGGGTTTAGAATACTTGAAGTACTTGGTTAGATAATGCTAATAATTATCCCTGAGCTTTTCCTTTTGTTCTCCTTCCATGGGTAACCAACCCTCCATAATGTTCTTGGTTTTATTTTTTACTGACATCTTTAATACATGATGCCGATGAATTCTAACCTAGAAGGTTTAGTTCTCTGTCTTTGAGATGACTTTGAATAATTCTGTTCTCACTCATCAGCCTGATATTTGATATACAATTCTGATGAAAATAATACCAAGAAAAGACAAAACTAATATAATATAAACTGCACAACAGTGAGAAGAAACTGTTATTATATTTTGAGAGTGGCAAGTGCACAGCAACACAGAATTGAATATCATTGATTATTTATATGTGTTAAAATATTACACATCCATTTGTTATATATCTTTATGAACAACACAGTTTTCACCACAAAAGTTGTATGCAGTGTAATAGGGAGTAAAGTAACCTAGGAGTTGTCTTTGTGGGATAACAAAAGTAAGGGACCAAAACACTGTGAAGGATTCAAAATTATAGGGAGTTGGATCATTTATTCATCCGTGTGCATAAAACAGTGATTGAACATGTTTGGACCTGATGAAAAGTCAAAGAACAATTTTTGGAAGAGATAACCTGAAATAAAAATTTTTAAAAAAGAGCTTTCTATGAAAATCCATGACCTCAGTAAAGTGAAAACTGATGTAGAACAAAATAAATGTTATAAAACTAGAACTTGAAGTACAAATGAAGACTCTATTAAAAAAATGTGCACCGGGCATGGTGGCTCACGCCTGTAATCCCAGCACTCAGGAGGCAGAGACAGGAGGATTGCTGAGTTCAAGGCTTGCCTGAGCTACATAGTGAGCTCAGGGCCAGCCTGAACTACAAAGCGAGACCCTGTCTCAAAAAAAAAAAAAAATGTGCCATAACACAGTAGTAAATGAGAGATTAGAGCTTAAAAGTTTATAGTAATAACAACATGGACATAGCTGTAATTCACGATAATTCAATCATTAGAGAGGAAAAGAATTATTTGTATAATATAAAGTTAATGTTGCACACTATAGAAAAATCACTGAGCAATAAAGTGGTCCTACTTCTATATGACACAATGTTCTGAAACTAAAATTTATACTGAATAAATACATATAATAAGATTATTAGTGATGGAATCCTTTAAAATGAGAATCTTTAAATAATACAATATTACAAATAGGAAAGAAAACAGTTGTTGCTTGGGATTCAGGGTAGGCCACGGAGTCTGTAAACAATGTGAATTTGACCAAATAACCGAATGGTTTCCTTGTGTTAATGAAAAACAATATATGAATTTAACAATATAAAATCCTAGTTGTTATGCTAGAGTGCAATATTTCAAAATGGTTGGGGATGACACATAAAGAATAGGTGAGAAAATGTATTATTTTTGAAGCTATCTTTCAACCTTTCTTTACCTCAGAAGTAAACAATTCAATGGTTAGAATTAGTTTGTAAAAGGGTTTCTACATTAATTAAAAAATGTTAGGAAAAAGAACATGGGATTTGAAAAATTACTTAAACATAAGTAGGGGATCCCGATTTGGAAGATTACTGTAACTAAGCAAACAGAATATCATTAGTTGACAGACTGTGAGCACAGCTGAAAAGTAATAGTTTTCAAAGGCCAAATGTCTGCTAGAAACATAATGACCACTTGGTCTTACTACTTGATAAGAGTAGTTATAGATGCAATATTTTTTTTATTTATGGGGTTTTCAAGATAGTATGTTCTATGGTAAGAGAAATTAAGGTTAAGAAACAGTGGCAAATCTTAATGAGAAAGAAGAAATTACTAAAAGGTAGGGAAAGAACAACTTCGGAATCCTCCACTTGACAAATAAGTCAGTGACCTAAGCTGCACTTCAAAGTGTGGATACGATGTGCGAAAAGGAAAAGTCTGTAGGATGCTGCCTGTACCAGAGTCAGTGGGTATTTCATCCACATCTCCTGATTACCTCAGTCCTAGTCCCCACAGAAATTTCCATCTTCTACCAAACTTGCAATGTTGAAGAAAACTGACTGATTGAGACAAGTGAGAATTATAATAGAAGCACTGTTATAATCAGAGATTACTAAGTGGTTTCTTATGATGTAAAATGAGTCATCAAAATGCAAGGAAATTATAGGATTGATATGTAGATTATGGGGCCATCTGCTGAAAGTATAGATTTATTTTCTTTATCATAGATGCATATGCTCCTTGAAATTTGTCTTTGCAATACATCTGAATTTTTATATGACTGAAGATACAGAGCAATAATAAAAGTCTCTTCAACCTTAAAAACTAATGATTCATCACCCTGGTTCACTGTATAATAACACGTTTCACTGAGTTTCATTAATAAGGATAGACAACACTGACTGAAAACTGTTAAAAGAGTTTCAGAGCATTGAAAGAACAAACGTTTCAAAAATGGGCATCCTGTGTAAATCCACTATCGTATTATAAAAAGCTTTCCTCACTTATGTTTAACTATATGTGCAGTATACACAGATGGGTACCTGTTTGAATTGCCATCTATGGAATATGCAGGCATTGTTATCTATGTAACATGCACAAATTCTCTCTCAACTTTAGTCATTCAACTATTCCTTTCTCTGCCACGATGAAATTGCAAGATGTGGCTTTCAAGAAAACCAGGAAATCCATTTTCTATCATCAGTATCAACAGCTGTTCCTACCATGTGTGAAGCACTTAAAGAAAACTCTGTAGCTCCAAAGTACTGGACATATTCCTTCCTCCTCATTTTTCCAAAGTGCGGAGCCTAGAGCAGTCTCGGTGGGGCCTGACAGTAACTCTTGGGACAAAAAGTGCTAAGAAACGGTCTTTCTGGCCATCTTGGAAGCTTAAATCCAGACAACAAGCCCTGCACAGTCAGAAAGTAGACTTTATTTTTTGCCACTGTCATTTTTTGTGCTTGAGGACACTATTACTCCTGAAAAAAAATCATCAATTCTTATGACAATCCTAGAACTAGTTTTTTGCTGTCAAAGTTAATGTATGGACCTACAGAAGTTTTGAATTCTTGTATGATTCATGTGGTAAGATTGTCCATCCATATATTTCATTCTTAAAGGGCTAAAGCAAAAAAACTGTTTTCTGTGTTTGGAATGCTAAACAATCTCCTAAATTATTGTTTAATTACTGAACAATTTTTAAAGTAGTTTAAACTGCATACATGCCTGTCATGACAGATAAACATGATCATCACTGTTGAAGAGGAAAAACACCTACTCTATTGTCTGGTGAAAGATAACGATATTTGGATCCACTGTACTGATGAAGATTACAATTTACCAATAGCTCACACCAATATACTTATTCAAATATACCTAAATAATTTTCATGTGAAACTTCAAAATGCAACATTTATAGTATTTATTTTTAAAAATGTCTATGTTCATTTCGCTACAATGCTTGCAACTCTAAATCTTAATTTTCATGTAGAAAAATCTAAACACTAAACATTATATATCTTTTATTAATATGGATTAAGGTTATAAACTGAAAATTTTGTCTTTGAAATTCTTGTACTTTCTTAAAATTGTAAGTATAAAAAGTAAAGAAAATAACTATATTCACAATGTTAATTAAAATATCCAAACTAATCTTATTTCTCTACCACATTGTTATGCAAAAGGTTGTTTCTAATATCAAAATTACATATGCATATTATTTGTATTAAATAATATGTCCTGGGGTGAGATAAAATCCACCTAAAATATTTTAAAATAGGTAATAAGATAGTTCTGTATCAAAATTTTCAAGAAATGTGGGAGGTGGCCAAAGTCTTTGATAATTGTTACTGCTATTTTGTTCTGCTTCCCCGTTTTCAATTTTCACCATTTTGGAATATAAAATAGGGATTTAATTACTGTTTGCCACATGCTACTTCATTTTGTGTAACACATTATGTAGAGATGGATATTCCATGAAAATCATTGCTGGCTTTAAATTGTTTTTGATCAGGTAACATGGAATCTATAGACTAAAAGTAAGATGTATTAGTGTCCTTAAACGGACATGAGCTTCAAAGCTGACTGTGTCGCATATCTGCAAATGAGTTCAGAGATATTCTGCAACCTGCCTCTGATGATAACTTTATTTAGAATTGAGGGTGGGACCTGTTGAAAAATCTTACTGCATAATCTATAAGAAATTTTGGTATAGTGCCAGTATCCACTTTTAAAATAATGAATGATAGGCTGGACGTCGTTGCTCATGCCTGTAATTGCAGCACCCGGGAGGCAGAGGCAGGAGGATTGCTGAGTTTGAGGCATGCCTGGGCTACATAGTGAGCTCAGGGCCAGCCTGAACTACAAAGCAAGACCCTGTCTCAAAAAAAAAAAATGAATGATAGACTTTTTTTTTTTTTTTTTTTTTGCTTTTTGGAGACAGGATCTCGCTTTGTAGTTCAGGCTGACCCTGAGCTCACTATGGTGCCCAGGCAAGCCGCCGCGAACTCAGCAATCCTCCTGTCTCTGCCTCCCGAGTGCTGGGATGACAGGCGTGAGCCACCACGCCTAGCATTATATGTGGTTACCGGGGATCGAACTCAGGTCCTTGCGCTTGCAAGGCAGGCGCCGGAACCACTGAGCTAACCCTCCGGCCCGAATGATAGACTTTTTATAACTAATACAATTATGTAAAATGTTAAAAAGCTTTTACATAAATCAAAAATTCTACTATTTATTTTAAAAATTCAATATTGATATCAATGTAATTCAGTCATTATAACTTACTAGGTATGTGTTATCTCACATTTAGAGAAAATATCAAATTAATGATTAAAAACATGAAGTAAAGGTAAATTTGGGGGACTCAGTCTTGTAAATATGGTGAATTTGCTTTAATCTATGCCTTAATTTTTTTGATCCATATAAAAGAGATACAGTAATTTTACCTGTAATATTTGGTACCAAGATTACATTCGATAACTAGGTATATTGTAAATATATAAAATTATATTATAAACATATAAATATGTAGAGAAATATATTGTGAAGATGATAGATAGATAGATGATAGATAGATGATAGATAGATAGATAGATAGATAGATAGATAGATAGATAGAAAGATAGATTTTTTTTTTTTGGCGGTACCAGGGATTGAACTCAGGCCCTTATGCTTGTAAGGTAGGCTCAGTACCACCTGTGCTAAATCCCCAGCCTTATGTTGTGAATATATAGTCATATATATATATATATATATATATATATAGTAAATAGTTATATTACAAAATATATATAATTATATTATAAATATAGATATATCATTATATTGTAAATGTATATGCACAATATATCATCTATTATTAGTACATTGTATTATATATGCACTATATGTACTATATATTACTATATTACATATTATTATATATGCATTATATGTACTATATATAGTTTATATTTTGTAAACATATTTGGATATATATATATATATATATATAATTTTACACATAAATATTTCAGGAATATTTTTTACACCACATATTATTCCTCAAGATTTGACTACTCATTATCATTGAAAAGTTGTTTTTCTCCGGGAAACGTGAAGTAAAAATATGGGGCACTGCCTTTTTAAACCGACAGTAATTCCTTGATCAGTAAAATTTTTGAAAATAGACATTGAAACGGAGAAAGGACATATGCTGCTTTCACTACGAAGGGATCATAAAAGAGCTTCTGCAGAATAACACTGAGTAGACGGGATCCCAGCGAGTCTATATAAATTCCTTTCGGCATTTCTGTTGTCGGTGTGAAGTCTGCTTAAGCGCACAATTTCACGGTCGACTAGTCATTGTCCTCGGTTGAATTTATTTTCAGTGATGGTAAAAAGATCATTGGTTTTCCAGTTCCTGCTCAGTAGTCATAAATCTATATGAAAAGCACCAATTTTAGTGAGGTTTCCAAGTTTAGATTACACATGTATCCAAAAGGCAAGATTGCAGCAGTCCTAAATTCATCAGTATTTTACAACTGAACTTGAAGATTGACTCTTCAATCAGCAACTAAAGACTGATTCTCTATTCAGATCATCATTTTTTAGAAAAATATTTAGAATTTCTGAATCACAGGAATAAGTATAATGAATTAAAAATAATTTATTTACAAAAAGTGTATAAACATTTCAGCCCAAAATCAAGTTTGCTTTGAATTAAAACTCCTAGCACTCCAAGACCCTGAGGCACAAGGATCACGCGTTACAGTCTGGCCCAGGCAGTTTAACTCCCTAGGGAGACTCTGTGTCAAAAATACATGATGTTTGTAAAAAGTCTTGGGAGGTAGCTCAGTGTAAAGGGCCAGATTCAGTCCCAAGTATCTCACACACACACATACACACACACACACGTTTTTCAGAATACATTATTTTATATCACTTTCTAAAGCTAACATTTTCACAAAAGACAATGACATTTTCAGACCTTTGTAATATTGTTGAGTATGTAGGCCCTGATATTGAACCACAAGCAGTTGCAGTTAAGGAATGTTGACATGAGAGTGAAATGAGTTTAAAAAATAATCTCCTACATATCTGGGTCAAATTTTATCTCTATGTCAAAACACATTCTATTGCCTTTTCAGTGCCAGTATGTCAGATTCATGCGTCAAGGCAAATGAGTTCAAAATTTAGTAACTCTAGGGCTGGGATATAGCTCAGTAGTGCTGCCCCTGCCTGGCAAGCCCAAGATGCTGATTTTGATCCCCAGTCTCTCTCTCTCTCTCTCTCTCTCTCTCTCTCTCCCTCTCTCTCTCTCTCTCTCTCTCTCTCTCTCTCTCTCTCTCTCTCTCTCTCTCTTTCTCTCTCTCTCTTTCTCTCTCTCTCACACACACACAACTCTCAAAAAATAGTATTTTATAACTTCAGTGGGTCGTGATTTGGATGGAGATTTGCTGGTGCTTCTGGGTCAAGATGTTAATGTAGTTGTAGTTAAGACTTTTTTCAGTGGTTCTCACTGAAGAATGCTTGCTTAAGATGATCCATTGGCATAATTCTTGGCCAGAGGCCACAGTTCCCTTCAGACATTGGTCAGGGGTCTTGTATCTCACTACCCAGGAGTCTTCTCTAAGGGGATCCGTGTATCTACCTGTCATGGTAGCTGTCTCACACAGCAAGTAAACTGCAGTGGACAACAGAGAGAAAGACACAGCGTTTGTTGTTTGGTGTGTTTTGTTTTGTGATCTAGGCTCCTGAGCCATCATACCATGCCTACTATGAAATTCATTACAACCAAGTGACAATGTGGAACTTGCTCTCCAAGGATGAGGGAATTAAGGTGGACTTCTTGATAGGTGAAGTGAACATGTGAAAACCAGTACAGAGCAGCCTCTGCCACGGACGTGCATTAATCCCTCACGGGAAAGACACACTTTCTTCCACAAAGCCTTTACAAGAGCCTCACTGGAGAAAGCCAGCTAGAAATGCGAAAGTGTTTTATCAAAACCAGCGTATGTGCGCAGCTCACTGTGCATGACCTTACGGACATTTTTGCAATTGCAGTTCTGCTCGGTCTAAATGTTACTAATTTAAAAATAAACATGTTACTTTTTACTCTTATTCCCTGTATATAATACTGATGGGCTGGCATAACTGACACAGATGTGCCTCCAAAAGGGAGAAACAGTGTCTCCTAGTAGTGACTTCATATATACCAAAAAGCATATCTTGTAGATATATCTACATAGACAAAGACATGTGTATGCAAGTGTGTGGGTGTGGGTGTGGGTGTGGGTGTGGGTGTGTGGGTGTGTGTGTGTGTGTGTGTGCACGCTTCCCTAAATAATGAAACCAAAGTGCTGACATTTCTATACGGATATAAGAAAGTACTTGCAATTTTCATTAGACAGTCTTCCTCAATATAACACCAAAGGTATGACATATAAAACAAAAATATAGTAAATAGCCTTCATCAGTATTGCAAACTTTTGTAACTCCTTGGCAAGGAGAAAATATCTGTACAATATATACCACACAAATATCTAGTTTCCAGAACACACAAAGGCCTAGTAACTGAACTACCAGAAAATAAAGGAACCAAAACAAAATCATGTTTGAACATATATTATACTAAATAACTAATGAGGATGTCTAAGAACAACAGGGAAAATTCATTGTTATTTTTATTGATAATTATATATTGGATTTATGCTTCAGAACCTAGATGCTCTATAATCAAAACCTTAATGAACTGGCTAAGGTGAAAAAATCTAGTGGGACCAAGTGTTTTCTTTGTAGTTGGCTCTAATAGGAAAGAATCGCTTGTCACTGGTGAGTAAATGAATAACCTGAGGTTTATCCATAAACTGAAATATTCCCAAGCAATATAAATGAAGTAAATATTGATATATGCTAGAACCATGAACTGAGCTCAAGTGCACTGTACCAAGTGGAAGGAAATCTAAACAGAACATTTTTATTGGTAAAATTGCATGGCAATTGCCGGAGGTGGTGGCTCACGCCTGTAATCCCAGCACTCGGGAGACAGAGACAGGAGGATTGCTGAGTTCCCGGCAGCTTGCCTGGGCACCATAGTGAGCTCAGGGCCAGCCTGAACTACAAAGCGAGACCCTGTCTCAAAAAGAAAAAAAAAAATGCATGGCATTCAAAAAAAAAAAGCAAAAATACATGGAAAATTTATAAAGAACATCAGTTTCAAGTAGAAACTAATTTGATTAGAGTTGTAAGCAAAGTGACCAAGGGAAATGGTTGAAGTCATGGTATTTTCCTTAACATTGACTTGACTTTTTTCACATTGATAAGTATTTTTGTCAAAATACATGTAATTTTAAGTTATGAAATTTTTAAGTGGTATAAATTATTTTTAATAATTAATAGAGCTAAATAAAGAACACAGCTTTATAAGGGGCTGGATATTTTAAGGTTTTTAAAATCTGTTAGCATATTTCTAAATTAAACACATCCTGTAAGCTATAATTGATATATAATATCTCACCTATAGTAAATTAAAAATCTTTCAGTTGTGAAAGATTCATTCACCTGAGAATAATGGCATTTTGTGTGAATTATTCATAAGGACCAGAGCACTGAGATATTGCCAAGTATCTATATTTACATACTTATTTGTATGTGCTCATAAGGTAGGACCGACTGTAGGAGCATGTATGGTTTTTGTTAATATACTATTCTTGACCAATGTTTATTAACCTTCAATTAACAAGTCTTCTACTTCTTTTCATGTTTTGGGGGTTCCTTCCCACCGTTATTCATTTAAAATGAAATGATTTCTATGTAAATCGTTTTTAGCTTTATCACAAGACTCTCTCACAAAGAAGGAGTTTCTTTACTTCATAATCCTCATAACTGTGAAATGGAACAAATTCATCTTTCACCTTTTCAAGGGCCAATATGAAGAATGTATTATAAAATAATTTTAGTCTGGATTTCTCCATGTTCATGGTATTGTATTCATTTTGGAAAAACCAGGTATCTGCCCTGAAATAAAGGTCCAAGCATTTGAAACTTGGTGTTGAGAATAACATTTATAAAGGGGAAATATGATCAAGTCACATAAAAATCCCTCTCAGAGGGTCATAGATCCAAGAAATAAGCAAGTAAATGAAAAGTGATTTCATATCCAAAGATCAGTCAAAGTGGCTTTGAACCTGATTTTCAAAACCAGCCCAAGAAAACTCACTCTGGTCCCCTAGCCAAGGTACACAGCAGTCAGCTCTTAGCTTTACCTTACAGGAGTGCTATATCACAAAGTTTTAAAGATTCCCAAAGTTGTTCAATATTTTACTTCTTCTCCCTTAGAGATGCTATTTTCTAGAGGTACAAATTTCCTTCCTAAAGAAAAATACTTTTAAGTATGTTTCTAAGACTTCAGTGTTATAGTCTCTATTCTGAACAACAACCCACATTATTTTGGAAATCGTATCACCCCAAATCATTAGTTAGCACTGTCATCGGGTACTGAGGGAATCACCACTAATTCATAATGCTTCTCTGTGCTGAAACCACTTTTAAAGGGGAAGCATTGATGACTTTTAGCACGTCTGAAACAAAAGCAAGCACAATTATCAGGAAGTAAGCACAGGTTGCACAAGAAAGTACTGTACAGTGGACAAGAGACCAAGGGGAAAGTGTTTAGTCCAAGCTTATCAAAATCAGGTAAAAGATAATTGATTTTCCACAGTCTGATTATTCCACTTCCTGGGCCACCTCTGGGACTTGCCTAAACCTTTGGGTACTTTAGACAGCAGAAAATATGAGACATGGTCAGAAAATGCAAACTTGCTACCATCTGGAAGGTCCTGCCCCACTTCTAGGAACATTCTTAAAATTATATTTCTAAAGTGTCCAGGTCCAAGTTTACATTCATCCTTTGGTTAAACAATACAAAACATTTTATTTTGTCAGTGACTCACAAATAGGCCTTGTGATATCCATCGAAGGTGTTGATGTACTTCAAAACATTTATTCATGCTAACCTCACATTTTCCCCAAACTTGAATGTTACTAAATCTTCAAGTGTTGTTAGTCTATTATATCTTTTATTTTTCATAAATGTCCAGTGGAGATTATTTAGGTTAGCAACCCTAAGTGGGACTCAGACTGAGTTCACACTGGTGGACACTCTGACATGCTGGAAGATGAAATGTTCTCCAAATCTGCAGGACAGTGGCTTTCACAGACTCATCTGAGAATTTATCTGTGTTCTTTTTCTTTTGCCTCATTAAAAATAAAAAGTGTTCAGGCCGGAGATTTAGCTCAGTGGTTCCTGCTCCGGCCTAGCAAGCCCAAGGCCCCTGGTCCATCCCAGGTAACCATATACAACAATTCTGGGCATGATGGCCACACCCACCGGCCATCAGTACCACGTACCACAAAACCAGGTGTGGTGGCTCACGCCTGTCATCCCAGCACTCGGGAGGCAGAGGCAGGAGGATTGCTGAGTTCCAGGCTTGCCTGGGTACATAGTGAGCTCAGGGCCAGTCTGAACTACAAAGTGATACACTGTTAAAAAAAAAAATGTTCTTAATTTGTGAGAAATTCTAGCAGAATACTGAATCCAATGGCAGTTTCCTGGAAAGCTGTAAAGGCAGGACTGGGGAGCAGAAGAGAACCTGCAAACTGTGATGTGGGTGCACATGCTAAATCTTAAGGACTAGTGTTGCACTGAATTCAATTTGTTGAATACAGGATTACTATCCACAGAATCAGGGCAAGGGCTGATGGTGTTAGAAAAGGTCACATGACAAATTGTATATAAATCACCAAAATGATGATGGTAATGTATCTGCCTGTGTCAATACACACAATTTTAAATAAGAACATATCTTGGGAATAATTTAATTACATACTCTCTACAGTAACATTATTTTGAAACTTCTATAAAGTTTCTTAAGTCCTACGTTGTTAAGATTGCTGCTGCTTTGACATACTTATGCATTACTAATGAGTGAAAAATAACATATTGATTACTTGTATATTATTTCAGTTCTAGTTCAGATCTTGAATTCTTGCTAAGAATGGGGCCCAGCTTCAGGGTCTAAGGAGTGACAAATTGATTCACTACGTTGAGAACATTTTTAGTTATAAACTGCAGCATAGATTATATTTCACTTTGGTATTGTTGGTAAATACACAGATTGAAAGTCGTGACATACTTTAGGAGGGATGAATGTGTTTATTGGTTTTCATTTTGATGATGTCTCAGCCATTGTTCTGCGACTTAACATATCAATAGTATTTGAAAACATTGATACTAGACACGAGATTTTCTAGGCATTATTGGAATTTTATTCTATCTAGGAAAATAATTTACTAGATGTTCCAATGGAACAATTAATCCTTTAAAGTTTAATTATCAACTGAAAATTTTGTATTATTAGAGTGTTTTTCTACATTTCCCAAAGAAACAGGTAGCCATGAGTGGGGGAAAATGTATCAGCAATTGCTAAACCACGTGCATCTGTTATTCAGCGACAGAGATGAGCTGATGCTTTACTTATTTTCCATCTTGTCTGTATGTGGTTATAAGATTATTCTTATTTTGTTGCATATTCTAAAACTTCTAGTCCTACATGAGTTTCACTTATTACCTGTGATTAAAGAAAAAATTACACCAGATAAAAGTCACTCTCATAGCAGAAAGTACTTCATTAAAGAGACAGAATGTGTGTGCATTTCACATTTCTTGTAAAGATTACTTTTATCTCTGTTTAAATTTGCATAGACCTCCCTCGCTTTGGGTGTTTAATCTTCCCTTATCTATTTCTAAGGAAAAAGCTTCACTCACAAATACCACACTTATAAATATCAACAATTTTAACTTGTTCTAATTGGAAACAATTGATAATACTTATTACGCATTTTGTTTTTTCTGCTCCTACATATTATAGAGCTGATATTAATGTCTATCAAGGACTTCTTTTAGAAAAGTTGCATTTTTGAAATATATATTTTGCTTCAATAATTTGGCAGATTTGTGACAGATATTTTATTCATAAATATATAGACTTTTTATTGTGTAGCTGCTATTGTTTTAAAAACTAATTATTTGCCACTTATTTGGAAAATTAATTGTTGTCTTGGTTAAATAAGCTTCAAAGAATAAAAAAGCAACTCTAGTATAATTGCCTTAGTATTTGGAAATGGAAGTTACAGCAGGCATTCTTCAGAAAAATGACAGATGTTTGGATTTCCCTGTAATTTTAGGGAAACTATTCAAATACCAGGAAACTTTACAGTTATATGCTCCATAACTCTGATACATACAATGTAAAGTCTTTGTATACATAAGGTTGGGAATATTTGTGCTACACAGAATTTGTCATTAAAAACTTTGCAAAAGATGTGCCCTCAAGATCATTCTAGTAGCATTTTGATGGCCCACTGAATATACAGGAATAATTGTTGTCCTACATCTCCATTTATTTACTTTTTTTGCAAATTGGAGAATACACAGGTGTAAGTAAACTTTGAAGATAAATAAGTCACAGATATGTGACATTTTTGTGGCCACTGGAACAAAAGATATGGAAACACTGATGCTTTATATAAACTCAAATCAAATTAATGCAGGAAACCACTGACTTGCTGTAGATGAAAGACAGTGTGAAAGGTGGGAAAGATAAGCTATTTACCAAGATCAGCAGCATCATTATGAAAGCTCTGTGCTTTTAAAAATATAATTTCATGGAAATGGTTTACTTTTCCTAGGAGATTTAGAAAAAAATATTCATACTTCATTTCTTTGGACTGTCAGACTGAATTTCAAAGCAAAAGGAATTCTAAGAGAAGAGTATGCCTGAAAGTAAATATTCTAAATTATGGAAATGTACCTCCTAAGAAATGAAGGAAAAATTATAACAAGGCTGCCTTCTTGGAATATATTTTCCTAAATGTTATGACATTTAAAACTATACTCTTTTTCTATGATTTGATGAATGTTCCCAAATAGCCATGTGCAAAAGCTTGGGGCCCAACTACTGTGGGTTGCTCAGAGTCTTGAGGTCAGTCTTGAGGTCCATCGGGTCCTCAGGCTATGGCGGAGACTCTCCGAGGGTAATGGTGAGAGTCCGGTCTCTTGTCGCCCCTCTTTGCTTGTTAGCATCTGGTATTAATTTACAATTTAGTGACTCCGGTATTTCAGTCAATGAACACTGTTTTCTTGATACTATTTAATTTGAAGTTCCAGGAGAAGAGGTGAAGTGCAATATTTTTTAAAATTTATTTGCCTTATTGTGTATCCGTACATTTTATTAGTGAACTATTGTCTGAAGTCACGTTTTTATTAGGCTCTTAGGAGGATTTTATACCAAGGTTTAGGATAACAAATCTTTGTCAGATAGAACATTGGCAACACTTTTATAATCAATAGCTTAGTTTTTACTTGGGTTTAAAAAATGTGTTGATCATATCTAATAATATAATGAGGAACAGTAATGGATATAATACCATAGTTCCTGCTGAAAACAATGAAGAGTAATATTTATATGGTCTAAGAGGAGAAGAAAGTGTGACTCAGAATTCAATTTAAATTAAGTTTTCCAGTAGAAAAGGGGAAAAGAAGTATTGCAGTCATTAACATAGGAGACATTTAAGGGATTTTTACTGTAAAGGTGGCCAATAACAGGACGGATTTGTTGGAAGGTTGTCAAGCATTTCGAAAGAGTGTTTTTCTCCTTTGTCAGTGTGCACTGGAACATTCTTTGGCCTGTTTGGTTCTCTGAGGTTTTTCTGCGTGTATATTTTGCTTATTTGTTTTTATTCCTCTTAGTCCACTGTAGTGGGGATGCAGCCTCATCAAATCCTTCACCACGGAGCTACTTTCCTTGCCCTCTTTGTGGTTTGATGTCTGCAGGCCAAGTCATCATGAGCGAAAATTTCATGCTGTCTATGCAGGATAGTTTAAGGAGTGGTACACTTGTGTAGGAGGCAGGAAATAGAGTTTAGGGTATAACAGAAGACCCAGGATTTAATTGAAAGGAGCACACAGATGGTCTTTCTGTGATATGATGAAAAAAAACAGGTTTAGAAGAGACCAGATTAATAATAGAAGAAAAACAAGTATGAGGAAGTTCTTTTTAATTTGCTTCCATTTCTCAATGAAAAAAAAAATAAGGTAAAGCATGACATATAGATATTTTGGATACGAGAGAAATTTTGTTACATGTTGAAAAGTAAAAGTGTCAGTAAGGTTTGGGAAGACAGCAGAAAGCCAAGTTTCCCTCAGGCAGTGTTCATAGGGAACAAATTTATTAGTCAACATTATTAAACACTGAACTCAATTCTCTCCATATTTCTGGTCACAAGTTGTAGTTAATAAGAACCAAATCAACTTTCTTCCTAACATCAATACTAAACCTAACCACTGAATGTGATTTAGTTCTTGTCCAACTTGGTTGGTGAGTAGAATCATAGAAAGAATAAATTTTGTGATGCGAGCTCTGGCTGTGCATGTGTTTTACTTAGTTACTAAGTTTACTTAGTTTCACGTGGATATCAACCATGTGAAAAGTTCTTTGTGGTCAAAAGACTTTATTAGACAAATGATAGATGTGAACAATCATAATATAGATGGCACCACTGGAGATGATGGGACCACTTCCCTCCACTAAGCCTAACCCGGCCAATGACCAGGGACCAGTCTCGAGCCATTCTGTGGCCTACTACATGGTAGTAGAGACAAGGTAAACAGAGACCCCCAAACCCAACTGGGAAATTTCCAAAAGTTTTCAACCAAAGTACAGGTGCATTAGATCTTCCCAGACTTAGCAACGAAATGTAGAGTAAGTTTTCTTCCACTGGAGCTTATTGAAAGCCTGTGACTAGGTACTGCAGGTGTACAGTAACAACACAAGGAACTATAGCACAGGATATGTGCATTACATGCAGGAAGCATGACACAGCATGGTCTGTTGTGCTACCAGTTGCATTCTGCAGGGCTCTGATAGGAGGTATGGTAAAGGAGGAGGTGTTTAAACCCCTGTACCAACAATTTCAGTGCTGGTGCCATTTTCCTCTCACCATCAAGAGCCAGCTCACTGGGAGCACACTTTGCTTTCAAGAATTTGTCCTTTTGCCTATATAATGTGTGGTGAGCCATTCTGATTCACATAAGAACCTCAGAACCCATCCTCAACTCCTATAACTTATAGTATCAGTTCTTCAGGGATTTCCCTCAATAATATAGGGAGTACATAACTTTAGGTTTTTAGGCAATAATGAGGAGGTTGGTCCTCCTAAAATAACATGCTAAACCATAGGACTGCTTGTTTAACACCTGAGTTCAGAGAAAATGGAGGAAAGGAAATTCTTGTAATTAAACAAAGATATCCTTAAGAATTACCAGAGATACAGAGTTTAAATATAATGGGATCAGTTCATAGAAATACTGGAGGATTATGTTAATGAAGCTAACCCATTGGTCTTTGAGATGACAATAGTGAAATGTTTAAAACAAAGATAGAGAGAAAGTCAAGGAATGAAAGTGTGTGTGTGGGTAAGAAAGTAACCAAGAATCCCTCTAAATCTCATGTAATTCATGGTGACTGTGTGGCTGTCAAAAGTCAGTTCCTTTGAAGAGTAATATTGAAGTATTCACAATGCTAGGGAAATGGGTCTTATGACCTATTTCTAATAGATCCATCTCATTAAGAAAATAAACAAGCAAACATCAGAAACCTTAAAAAATATGAGGATAGTCTATACTTCATCACTATAGTCATATTAACAAATATTTACATTTTAAAAATATAATTCATGCAAAAATTAAAAAATATGATATATACCTGAGGATGGCATTGGAATATATGAAATGTTATTGCATTCTGGATGTTACAATATATTGTGTGGGCTGAAGAGTAAATAATGACCAAAATGTAAAATAGATACTGTATAATAAGAAAAAAATGTTCAGATGGGAAAGGGAACTAGGGCAGGGAAGAGGAAAGAAGGGAAAGAATAATAAAACAAGAAAGAAAAGAAGAAAATGAACACTAAGCTTTTGTACATAAGGAGGGGAAGAGGGGTTAAAGAGCAGGGAGGTAAATGGGAACCAAAGAATCAGGATCTGCCTTGTATAGGTACAAAGTATCTGTGATGAATATGATCATCATGTATATCTAGAATATGTAAATCATCTTAATAAGTTAAAAAATATGAATTCTGTAACTCAGTCACGGGCTCACATTTGAACAGTATGAAGAATCATCCACGTTTGGTGATCAGTCTCCATTCTCATACTGAACTTGCATTTTCTTTGCAGCTTTTTAATCATCCCCTAAAGAACAATGCCAATATTGGTTTGAATATCTGCATTTGATAACATGTTCTGTAAAAGAGGGAGCATCTGGCAGAACTCAGTACTTTAGAACAGGTGCACCCTGGCAAAAGTGTGGGAGACAGCCAAGACTGGTGGGTTGGAAACGACAGTTCTCTCTGGCCATGAATGAGGGGCTCAGAAAGTACCAGTCATATGAAGCAAGATTTTTCTCATCATACTGCAGTGGCTGGGACTGCCAGGCCACCGTGACGTGTGAGGCAGGGCCTGAGCTTCCCGGCCTGGTGTCTTTGCCCTGTCCCTACTGACAGGCCTGGGCTGGTCTCTAAAAATAACTGTCCCGGTTATTGCTTAACCAAAAGGAATCAGGCCATCGGCCTTTGCTTCTGAGGTGAGACTCAGGGGCTGGAGGGACACACAGCTAAAGTGCGCAGAGCCCGCCCAAAAGGCGACACCCTCGAGCCCCTCCTGTCATGAGAAAGCACGTGGTTATGTCCACTGTGCCAGCCATGCAGGTCACAGGTGCTGTGCTTCCTGCTTCTCCCCACAGGGTCCAGTTTTTAGTCTACATGTTATTTGTAAAACGTCCTATACACATAATGTATAGCGTATTTATACTATTTACTTTACATAAACATTTAATTTTTAAAATATTTTATTACAGTATAAATTGGAATAAAGAACCACAAAATTCAGGAACATGCTTTCCTGAAATAGAAATTGTTTTTGTGTTCTTTACTACTGTATTATTGATTACTATTTTCTTTTGAGAAAAGGCATTGTTTTATTGGTATATTTTCTTGGTACATTATATATACACATCACAGTTACACTCCACATTTAGAATTTGTACCTGTGTATGACAAAAATGTAATTCGCGTTTTTCCCCTTCCCCTACTCACCCTCAAATTCCTATAAGCTAAAAAGTATATAAAGACCAATAAAATGTGTATGAAACTGGAGAAGACATATTTTAATGATGAAGCTGATAGTAATAGCCAGGACTCATTCTGCCTTTGGAGTCTGTGTTATCTTGTCTGTGGTAGCTGGTAGCAACCTCCCATTGCTATTAGGGCATTTCTTATTACTGAATGAGATAAATAATATTTTGTATATGGGCTCTGTTTATCCCTAATTTTTTACAGTTCATGTTTTTGTAGGGGGAGTATGTGGGTTATATTTGAACAACTGTTTGACAAGCATTATTGATACCAGTGTTCAACTTTGAAGTATGAAAATATTGAACACCATTGTTCATCCTTTTAGTCAGGCACAAAACTCAGCTGTATCACTATCTAGGAATTGCTCAGCCACACGTAATAAACATCTGCTATTAGGCAAGTATTTTTTTTTTTTTTGAGACAGGGTCTCACTTTATAGTCCAGGCTGGACCTGAGCTCACTATGTAGCCCAGGCAAGCCTTGAACTCAGCAATCCTCCTGACTCTGCCTTCTGAGTGCTGGGATTACAGTCATGAGCCACCACACCCAGCCCTGTGGTATGTGACATTGATTGCTGGTGGGCATGAGTCACCACGTCCAGCATTGTATGTGGTTACCGGAGATCGAACTCAGGCCCTTGCACTTGCGATGCAGGCACCAGAACCACTGAGCTAAATCTCCAGCCCTAGGCAAGTTGGTTTTAATTAATGGTCAAAATACATAATGCTTTTGTAGCTTTAGATGCTCCATGACTCAGTCGGTTGACTGTGTCTGTGTTGAATATCTAAAGAGATCAGAAACCAACAGAATGCTATGAAAAGTATTGTTTATATTCTTGAATGTAGAAAATGTTTAAAAGGTTAATCATTATATACAACTATATATGTATATATAATAAAAGATAAAAAGATCAAGTCATATGAATACCTGTGCAGACAGAGAATTGCTTAAAAGTTGAGAACGTGATCCCTACAGGATAGGAATTTGCATAACAAACCATTTCTAGGTAGTTCTAAGAATGTTTGTGTATGTTAGCTTACTTCACATATGATAATTATTCTATAAGAGCAAAGCAATAGAAAGAGACTATAACTTAAAACTATTTTCTCATTGGCATATATTATCTATAAATAAGAATGTCTATATTATCTATAAAAAAGAACATCCTTCAAATTAAATAGTCTGAGTTTGCCATATCACTTGGGAAGGCTATTCAGAAAATTCTGATGTATTTTTACGTTTACCACGAAGAAAAATGGGTCAGTGTTGCTTTAGCATATTTAGCATGTTTATAAGAATTGAAATCTTAGATGACCTTTATATTGTTAAAACAGTGTACCTAGAGTCTAATGCATGTACTAAGGTATCATTGTATTCTGACTATAAAATATAAATTGTAAATAGAGGTGGAAATATTTTCTGGAAAGCATTTTTCAAACATAAGAAATACAATTCAGAGAGAATAAATCCAGTACCAACATTTTCAATTATTTTCCATCCAAGCTGTACTTTTTGTTTTACTGAAACTCAGATTATTATGGATTTGTATTTGTTTTGATAGCATTATAATAAAGGTATTTTCCATTTAAACTCTTTATTCTTAAATAAATGAAATAAGTAACAGTTTACATTATATTTTTTCAGAAATGACCTAATGGCAAACAGTGTGAATGTTTTTTGTAAACCTAAAGATTATTGTGCTTGATTTATAGTTAAATCTCCTAGGTGAAAAATGTTGTGACTGACATTGTGAATTTTACCTCTTAGATATGTGGGGGGTCATGTGTGCTTATGAGTAAGTGTGCGGTACTGGGCTCTACCAAATGCTTTGTACATTCTGCACAGATGTTGAACCCATGAATTACATCTCCAGCTTCTTTCTTTTAAATTTTTGAGACAAGGTCTGGCTTTGTAGTTCAGTCTGGCCCTGATCTCACTACGTAGCCCAGGCTCACCTCAAACTCACAGTAATCTTTCTGTCTCTGCCTTCAGAGAGTGCTGGGATTATGCACCTGACCCACCACATCCAGCATTGTGTTATGTGAAATGGGATATCAAACTCAGGACTTTCCACTTGCCAGGCAGATTCCACAAGCCCTGAGCTAAATGTCTGACCCCTTCATCTTCACTTTTAACTTAGTTTTAAGGAAGTGCCCAGCAATACAAAAATCCAGCCTTTTTGACCTATTGATTGAAGCAAATTGTAATACAGTTTGAACATCACTAATATGAAAATGGAAAATCAGAAAGTCTTCAAAATCTAAAGCTTATTAAGCACAGAAGCAATACTACCGTGAAACAGACATACACTAAATATATATATATATATATATATATATATATATATATATATATATATATATATATATAAAATAATGGATGGTTTGTGTAAGCCATGTATGCAACAAATGAATTTTGTTTTCAGATTAAATCTTATGCCCAATATCTCTAAGTCCAGTTTAAGATATTACCTTTCCAAAGGTCCTTCACTGAAACCCCATACTTGCTGACTTGAGTTGAGGTAAGAGCATCCTGTGACCAAAACTAGATATACCCACATGTAGAAGTCAAATTCCTTCTGAAGGACCAGGGAAAGTTGTTTATTTTTTTTTCCATTTTAGCTTTGTAAAGTTGCTGCAGTGGACATTGTGATGGGTGGAAGTGTTCTTTAGTTTCTACCTATTCTTCACATGGCTTCTCCTCTATGTGTCTGTCTCTAAACTCCCCTTTCTCCTCAAAGGATTCATAGGGTTGCATTTAGCGCCCACACAAACACCTGGAAAAATACTCAAACTAACTGTGTGTTTGTCATGAAGGTAATATACCCTAGGTTGCCACATTAAGCGATACTTGCAGCTTTAGGAGATATGAATGTGAACATGACTTGTTCACGAGGGCACCTTTCACTCTACTTCAGTTAGCAATTTACTTTCTAATACGGACTTGAGAGACATTATCAGAACACTCCACTTTAAGGCCTACTTTTCTGTGATTAGTTGAGAAATTCATGAGTTATTAAATTTATATTGATACTATTTGACAACACAACCACATAAAACATTAAATTTACACAATCTTTTCACTCCATCATGACAATTGTGCAATGCCTACTATCTGTCTCACTGGCAATGCAGCTAAGTGGAACTGTGACAAATGCAGTGTTTATGAACAGGATGAAAAATGTCTTAATTCTCTGATGACAAATGATCGCACCATCGGTGGCTTCAAAACATGGAAATACATTTGCTCACACTTGAGGTGATATGACCAAAGTCAAAGTGTTTGTCAGGCCTTTGTCTTTCTGGAGCTTATGGGGGAGAATTTTGTCCTGACCTCATCTCCTGGTGCCGACATTAGTTGCTCTTCCTCATTTGTACCCACATCATTCCTCTCTTCTGGGTTTACCAGATGTCCCTCTTTTATTCACTTAAAACATATTTTGCACTGGATAAATCCATGCGAAGACTCCAGAAAATTCTTCTGCTGTCAAATTGTTCACTTGGTGACATCTATAAAATTGTATCTCACAAACACCCTGCTAGGGTTCAGGTATTAAGCAGTGGCCACGTTTTAACGAGCCATTTTAACACTAGCGGGGCGGGCGCTAACAAGCTGTAGTCACTGCGGTTGATCCTTGTGCAGCTCAGGCTCCGCGCGCTTCTTCCGCCCGCGTCCTCCTCTTCCGGCGTCACTCCTCTGCCCCCGCCACATGTCCAGTCTGCCCTCGGACTTCTTTGATATAGGCAAATGCTTTACTGCACCCATTTTCAATCAGCTTATTCTTCCAAAAGACAATTCAGAGTTCTGGCATGCTAGTTTCCAAGGATTTATTTTATTTTACGTGATTTTATTTTTAATGGTATGAAGGATTGAATCCAGAGACTTCAAACTGAGCTGCATCCAAACCTTCTTTATTTGGGGATCATGGTAGTTTGTTGCATTTCTGTGCCAGGACTCAAAGCTGGGAGCTGCTGGCTCAACCTCCAGACTGACGATTCCAAGTGTCGGTCTCTGCATCAGGTTTACAGTCGTTACTGATAAAGGATAACACAACACGCTGAGTTTAGGTGGCTGTCTTATGGCAGGCTATGAGTAGAGGAGCACTTTGATATTAATTAAAAACCAAAGGATAACTAGCATACTGAGGGCATTACATGTAAGATGCTCTTATTAGAAAACCATAACAGAGATTCTATAACACAATTATGCCATCACTGAGACCTCTTCGGGAGAAGTATTGGTGCAGCACTTTGAAAATTAACTTTATTGTTAGAAGGCATAGTTGCTTAATTTGTATAATATGGTAAGTCTATTCTGTTTATAGAAATCAGGGTTATTGTGAAGCTTTCCCGAATGGACACAGACAATCAATGCAAAAGACGCATCCTCAACCTGGCTTCTCAGTGATTATCTCATGGCGGAACAGTAATGGCCTCCCTGCCCCAGCGCACTGCAGACACTTTCAGGAGCGCCAGAGCTGTTAGAGCTCATCTCTCAGACCCATGTGTTTCTGTGTGTGTGTGTGTGTGTGTGTGTGTG
>PVIC010006107.1:27119-55414 GCA_004025085.1 Thryonomys swinderianus | reverse complement strand
TTGTTAAAGAACATGGGACTTTGGAGTCAAGATCAGATTGCACACCTTAATAAGTTGCTAAAACCCTCTGAAGAGAAGATGCTTTGCTCTTTGTGCATTCAAGCTTTTGAAGGTTGTTTTCCTTTAACTGTCACCACATATTTTCCAAAATCCTAGCAATGGTGTGCTAACATCATCGGTCACTTATCAGAAACAGAATAACACTGTCAAAAAGATGAGTTTCTTTAAGGCTCTTACTGTGTTCATGTTCAACTGAGTTCCTAAGTTTGGTTGCACTAGTGACTCCTCCCACTGTAGACTCAAGAAATTGGTAGGATCTGAGGGACACAGTTATTCCAGTGCTGCTTAGAAAGGACACCACTGAAACCACCAAGCAGAGAAGTGATTCTGCAAGTACTTCTCAGGGTTCCACATCACATCCGCCCAGAATACTTATCAAAGCTCAGTCTGTCTACATTCACGCAGCAGAAGGGACTGTGTGTGTCAGAAGGAAAGCAAGCAGCAGAGGGCTGTGGGTACTGGTGAGCTGTCACATGCCATCTTCTCATCTTCCTTATCTGTCATGAGGTTTTGAACGCTGCCTTCCTTATGGGGCCAACGAGGGTTAAGTGAGCTAAAGTCTGCAATGCACTTAGATTGCTGCAGGTTGCAAATGTGTATTTGGTGCCATTATTCCTGGTTTCTTTGACTAGCATTGCCTCACAACGAATACTAAGAAGGCTGAGGATGGGCTGAGAGTTGAGGGAAAGTAAACCTTTGAGGGCTGCGTATGAGTAAAGCTGTTTCATCAACAGGGCCTCTTGTGACTGAGCTTTAGTTTGTGCTCCTCCGTTAGCTCTGGGGAGGGCACTTCTGGGGTGAAGTTCCACATCTTCTACTGGGGCAGCAGGCTCTCAGGCTCTCTTTTACAAACTTATTAGGGAAAAGAGGTGGGGATGGCAAATAAGCCTCTGTTTATATGGTTCAACTAACAGGACAAATAATGCACATGAAGCTATTTACTGAGAAGACTTCTCAGGGTAAGATTTGAAATGAAATTCTGTTAAAGAATTTGGACAGTCCATTCTCAGGTACAAAATTGAATTATCCGAGCTGGGATTAAGCCACACTTCCTGAGTCCAACAGCGCGTTTCCAGGGAGAGTTAAGTGCCATGCAGTCTTCAATGCCACTGGCCCACTGTTGCCTCCCCTGGCTGTCTAACCCCATTCAGCCATCCCTGCCAGCCTGCTGCGGGGTGAGTGTATGAAACTTAGGGCTGGGAGAAATGCTGGTGATGGGAAGGCATGAGAGGAAATAGGAGTGAGGCATTCCCGAGTGTGACGGGCACTAACTTCAAGGTTAATTATAAGCAGTGTGTTAAAATTCATGTCATAACTGTAATAACTACTACCAGCCCAGCCCGTCACTCTGGGTTGTCTCACCCCTATATTTTAAAAATGAAATTTATTTATGGATTCAATAGTTATTCTGAGCAGAAAAATAGCAGAATACAGTGATTACAGTTTGGATACTAGAGCCTCAGGATATCTGGGTTTGAATCCTGTTTCTGACATCTTGTTTCAGATATCAAATTTTGGCAAGCCGTTTCCCCCCCATAGCTCAGCTTTCTTATGTGCAAAATGGTGATTAAAATGGCAAGTAACAAACTCACAAACAAGTTATTATGTGTAAAATATTGCAGTGTTTCTCTGCACTCTCCTTGGCAATGGGACTTGGGAAGACAAGTCATTAGGGAGCTTACGGTCTAGAAATGTGATATTGCATTCAGTCCCTGTCACATGATTTGCCTAAAACAGGTGCCCAACAAAGGTTTCCAGGGAGATCGGCAGAAATTGCTTTTTCTCTGTTGAGTGTCTGAAAGCACTGGCCAGTTTAGTATTATAATACCTTAGGAAAAACAGTGGCTTTATAAATTGGCTCTACAAATGTGAACAAAAAGCTTTTTTCCATTTGTTTTGGGAAACTAGTACGTGTATATAATATCTCTTGACCATTTTCTATCTCCAAGTCTCCTTGCACCCCATGCCGTCCCATCTCCAAAAAGTTTCTTTTTGTCTTCTCCTTTCTTTCTCTTTTCCTTTCTTCCTATTTTAGGATTATTACACATGAGAAATCATGTGATAGCTAACTTTCTGTTTCTGACTTATTTTCCTTAACATTATGGTGTTGAGTTCCGCTCATTTTTCTGCAACTCAGTCTTTATTCTTAAGTTAATATTCTACGTGTGTATATACCACATTCTCTTGATCCATTTGTCTATGGATGTTTCCAGAGCTGTGCGATTGTGAAGTGAACTGTTACAGAGAGAGGCATGCATCACTATAGCTGCAGTGGCAATCCTGTGTCACACATCCCGCAGCGGCTTGTATCACTGAAAACTCTAAAAGGTTCACCATCTCTGTATTACAGGCTGTAACTTCAACTGTGGGGGAATATACCCAGGAGAACTGTAGCTAGACCAAATGAAATTCCTACTGTTAGTTTTTTGAGAGATCTCCGTACTGATTTCCATTGTGGCTATACTGGTTTACATTCTCCCAAAAGCTTTTATCTCATGCCATTAGTTAAATGCTCCATGTTCCATTCCTGAGAGTCTTTAGAAACTATGAAACGGAAGGAAGAGCTTTTACATTTAAACGAATAGAAAAAAGTTTTCCATTGTTGTATGGAACTACTTATAAAAACTTAAAAGTATCTAGGCATAGTGTGGCACACTTGTAATTCCAGTACTCTTGGAGTGCAAGTTTTAAGTCCAGCTGAGGCAATTTATCGACTTGGTAGGCCATGACTCAAAATAAAAAAAAATAACTAGGGATATATAGCTTGGTTTGAAGATACTGGGTTTGATCCCCGTATGTTAAAAAAAAAAAAGCCACTTAGGAATGTATGGTTACCACTGACATGCTCAATAATTCTCTGCTAGGAGGGGACAGAATGTTAAGTCCAATGAATAAAAACTTGGGGACAATATATAGATAAGAAAGGGTAAAAGGGGCTGGGATGTAGCTCAGTGGTACTGCCACCTGTCTGGCAAGTGCAAGGGCCTGAGTTTGATCCCTGGTATTGTCAGAAACAAAGTGAGTAAGAGAAGAAAGGACTATTTACACTTGATCCTAGCCAAAGGCTGAGAAGTGATTAGAAAGGACAATTTAAAAGCCATAAAATCTTTTTCTTTTCCTTCTCCCTTACCAGGTAAGACTGTTCACTGACCTTCTGTTCATTGTTTTTAGACTTTTGATTTTAAAAGGAAAGATTCTATAATATCCTATAAAAATAGACCCAGGATCAAATTCTCTTAATCCCAGGCAATTCAAGGCAAAAAGATGAATGCAATTTAAAAAATTCAAAGACAATAAAGACATGGTCCATAATAATAATAATAAACTCTAGCTAAGTATCCAATTGAGTTTGTACTTCTATTAATTTTTTTGAAAAAGTAAAATAGGACTTCAGGCGCTTTGTTTGAATAGTTTGATATAATTATGCATGTGGTAAGAGAGTCTACAATATGCTGGTATTATTGAAAGCATGTAGCCCAGAATTTCCCTCCATGGTGATTCTCTCTCTCCTCTCTCTACTCTCCTCTCCTCTTCTCTCTCCTCCTGTTTCCCTGCTCTCTAGTCAGTGAAAGGCAAATGTCTGCATGACACCATTCCCAGGGAGCTTTACCCTACTAGGGACTCCCTTGCCAGCCCCCTGGGGGACTGGTTCAGTTCTTCTTATTGGTCAAGTCCACCTCTCTTTCAGCTTCAACCATCATCCCCAGACTGGATTCTCTGTGGAAACCCTCTATTGCTCTAAGTATGGGCCTCTGGCAGTACTGTCATTTGAAATCTTAAATCTAATCTTAGGAAACCAGCCCACTATGTGATTAATTGCTCATTTCCCCTTCTCAGCCTAACCCTACCTATTCTACTCCAAAAATCTCCCCGTTCTTGGCCCTGATCCCAGGCCCTCCTGGGTGTGGACCTCTCTCCCCTCACAGCCTCACCAAAGCCTCCCACCCACTCTCACGGCCTCATCCCCTCCCTCCACGGTGCTGCCCCACGACTTTCCCCCCAAATACATCTGATGGCATCATTATTGTGTCAGTGGCTTTGCTGTCTTCAAAATAAGGCCTACAGACCCTGGATTAAACATTTTTTCCTACAGCTATTTATATTGTTTTTCATTACTGCTGTGTCAGCATTACCCAAGTTACTTCATATGTAATAGAAAAACTACATAATGCCATTCAATTTAATTTATTGTAACAACAATAAATGTGAGGAATCAAGAAATACATTTTCATGTAATAATATCTATTTATGACCTAATCTTGTACCTTGGTAACAACTCAGGTATAACCAGTTTTGTAGTTCTAAAGAGGACTTAATTGTTCCAAAAGCTTTTTTTGTCCAAATTAATGATTCTGGAACGCATAAGCCAGGATTAATTCACCCCATACTTACTGGCAATCAAAGGCTTTAGCACCATGATTCCCACATTAGAAAAACAAAACTAAACAAGAGAGAGGAAGGGGAATGACCAAGTTGGAGGTTCAGAAAGGACAAAGGGAGAGGGTTAGAAAGATATACTAGGCTTGAGTCAGGAGCAAATGGCAGTCAACACGTACGCTGTTCACGCAGTATCATTTCACGGTAGTTTCCTCAGCCACAAGAGAAGGTAGCGAAAGCCATCCGTATTTTACAGTTAAGAGAATAATAGCTAGTGATGTTTATTTTGCTTACTACGGTAATCACTAGTTATGTGTCATGCCTGGAGTTCCTGCTTCCCTGGGGTAAACAGATTGTCCAGCTCCCACTGGGAAGAGTGGAGCCTCTTCTCAGCTTTCTCACTTTGATTTTCCCTAGGAAAAAGCAGGGCTTTCCTGATCAATGAGTTTAGGTTTGAGGGTGCTCAGCCCTACTTCTTCTTCCTTTAGCTCGTCTGTCTTCAGCATGCATCCATCTGGCCTCCACATCCTGACTGGAGGGCTAAACGGGGATCAGAGATAGCCTGTTGTCTAACTTAGGAAGGAAGTCTAAGTGATCCTGTGGTAGCTGCGTGTAGAAGGCACATCCTCCAATCTGGCTTTTATCAGCTGATAAAGCTAATAATTTGATTTTTACATCTTATTTCTGAATTGGTTGTGAATACAAGAGGGGAAGATAAAGGGTTAACAGTTTTCCTACAAGCCAAATACAAGGCACAAATATAAGCATGCGAGAGACACTTGTTAAATGAACGCATTTCTTCAGGACCACAGAGCTAACAAGTAGGGGAGTGGGGAGCTGAATCCACGTGTGATGGAACTGCTGATGGTTTTCTAAAATTTGACCTCAGTGCTTCTTGTATGCATGCTAGGCAAGTCCTCTGCTACTATGCTATACCCCTCAGACCACAGCACTTCTTGCTTGATATTCTGTTTCTAGGCTTCACATTTCGGCTTCAGTATGGCTGCCAGAAACTGGAAACACTGGGTGGTGTGACATCAACTACCTCAAAAAGAACCTTGACCTGAACCTAAGAACTTGCTTGATAATCTCTTTGTTTTCAACAGTGATGTGGGATGAGCTCGGCACGTTGGCTTCTGTCAGCTACATCATGCTGCACGAGGAGGGCCCAGACTAGTGGAGAAGTAGTGGGGGTGGCTGTACAGCAGCAAGCGACACCGGGGAGGAGAAAGAGGCAAACAAGCCAGTCACTGGCTGAGCACTGAGGGCCAAGGAAAGGAGGCCGAGGGCCCAAAGGGAGCTGCAAACAAAGAATTTAAAGGGAAAGCAGATTGTAGAACAGGAATAAATCACTTGTTATTAAAACAATCACCAATTAAATTTTCTGTTTCATGTCAAAATGATGTTACGTGAGAGCTGGCCTGTTTCCAGTCACCTTCAGACTCAGAAATAAACACCCTGCTTAAAAAAATGTCTGGCGAGCCTCTAGAGTTAAAGTAACATAATGGTGGTTTCTCCTACCTCTTCCCCCTCGAGGTCGCACAAGGGGGCTGGGGATGCTACCTGGCATCTGTGCTTGAGTTCAGTAAGACCTAGTTGTAACCGATCTAATACAGTTGCTTTAACAAGTATCTGGTAGAACACAGGATTGTATGTTCACAAACACCATATAAAAAGAGTCATCTTTGCCTTCCAAGCAGCTTTTTCTTTTTCCTTTTTCCCTGTTTAAAGGCCGGGCTTAGTCTTTTTTTCCCCTTAGCAGAGTGGCACACAAAGAATTCTCTGACACACTGCACCCACTGCAGATGAAAGCGCTTAAGTGTGAGTGAAAGCAACAATGTGTAGAGTGACATTTACTGCTGCAAACAGTGAAATCAGAGCGTTCCAGTTCTCGGAGATTAAATGTCAGGCTTTATACATTTAGCAGAGCATTAACTATTGGAAGTTTTAAAAAAAATTAGCAATCAGTTTTAATTTGAAAACAGCACTTAAAACACATGAAAAAAACCCCACTTTTTTAAAACAAGGAAACAATTGAGAGAAGTTAAATAAGAATATATAGTTTCAACTGGGAGCGACTGGGCTCGGTCCTACCACCATTGAGTTAGTTGCTCCTCACCATCCCAGAGACGAGAAAGTGCACTTTGCACACAGGAAGACACAAGTCAAAATCCAAAACACAAGTGCTTCCAGGCAGATCATTCTCCACAGTGAGCACAGACTTTAAATGTCTACAGGTGTTTTTATATTAATGTTGAAGAATGAATGCCTTTTAATGGACCTAAAAAGTTAAGTGGAAAGTAGATCACCTTTCTCTGTAAGAGATTTTTCACAAACACCTTTACTTACAATAAAATTGAATTTGCAAATATAACATCTATTCTAGTGACTTAATCTTAAAATCTCAGAATTTGATAATATTAGCACCCTTTCTTGTATAAACAACTAGCAAGTATCTTCTCTACTACACTTACTGTGAGGAGCTAGAGAGATACAAAGCTAAAAACAATAATTAACATTTAAAGTTTTGCTTTGGGCTGGGGATTTAGCTCAGCGGCACTGGCCTGCTACTCCTAAATTCTTTAAAGAAAAGAGAGTTTTTAACTGATTAGAAATTCTGGAAGAAATTCAGAATAATTAGTAAGTCATAATTAGTAAAAAGTTTTTCAAATTTGAAAGATAAAATTCCATTTATAGCAAGGCCTAACAGGAATGAAAACAAGCATATTACATAAATAAGACACTGAATAATATCATGAGGAATTGTTCAGGCCATACATTTAGAATACTATGTTTTGATTTAGTCATATGAAAAAGTCCACTTGGAATAAAGAATGAGGGATGGAGGGAGGGATCCACATCTAGAGTAGCAAAGAAACCTGAAGATTCTAGTTACTTCCTGCTATGGACTGAATATCATACTCTCCTCCTCCATTTATCTGTTGGAATCCTAGATTCCGAGGTTATGGGGATTTTATTTATTCTTTAAATTTATTTTATTTGTACATTTTCTATATATATTATGATCACAATTAACACTGAGAATCTGTACTAGTACATGACACATTTTAATTCTCATTTTTCCCGTTCTCCTGTCCTCCCTACGACACCCGCCATGGGGACTTCAGGAGATGATTAGGTTATCAGGGTGGAACCCTCATGAATGAGGAGTAGTATACTAATAAAAGAGGAACCAGAAAGAGTGTTATCTCAGTTCAATAAAGCTTTGTTTGTGAACAAATCAGTCTGCAGACAGAACTGTTTGGCAGAAGTTTGTTTTTGTTTGTGAACTCTGCACCAGCTGAGGAACACAAGCCTGGCCATCTTTCCTGTAAACCACAAATGTGGCCATCCTTTCTAGACTGGGGTGACCAATTAAGTTGGAGAACCAAGGTATCACTGTACTTTGATTCTTTTACAATGTGAGGTGACAGTGAACTTGTCAATGAACCCTGAAGTAGATGCTTACCAGACACCAGATGGGTCAGTGCTTTGATCTCAGACTTCTAGGATTTATAACTGTGATAAAAAATTTTTGTTATTGATAAGCATCCAGTTTGTGATATTTTGTTATAGTAGCTTGAAAGATTCTCCCTTATTCTTTATTATTGAAATCAATAAGCTAAATTTGATTGGTAAGTGCTTTAACCACTTACAAATCCAATTACTTAAATACAGGATGACCAAAAGCTGCATTTTTGGTTAATTTTTATAGGATAATACAGTAGGAAGAATAAAAACACCATTTTATCCAATCTATTCAAGAATCAGCTGGTTGAAATGATACCTGCCTAAGTGATGCTCAGGATAGTCAGAGCAGGACAAACGGGCTGCCCGAGTGAGGCTCAGGGTAAGCTATCAGCTGGTTTGCAAGGACCAAAAGTCAAAAGTTAAAACATTTAACCAAATTTAACTTAATTATTGTACTATATGATTTGTATTTTGGATGGATGTCATAGTAACTTGAAATAACATCTCCCATCTCAGAAGTAAAGTTGGATGGAACTAAAATTTCTTAAACCACTTCACAGGTTTTTGGGCTTATCAGAGAAAATTAATATGTCCTTGCAGAGGAGCCTGATAAGATATTTGCTGTTCATTAATATTTGGAATATTAAGTAATGTTAAATTACATTTGCTGTCACAACACATCAAGGTCACATCTGACAGTCACAAAGGCCGTGTTAGGAGAGCTAGGTAAAGTTCTGAGATATCTGTAGTCAGGCAGCACTATTTAGGTTCATCACACATTTACCATCACAGGAGGGCTTCCCTGTGAGAACATCTATCTGTACTCCACGATCAGTAAGGCCTGGCCTGCTTTGGTGCAATTTCCTAGAAAGTACATTAAAATAAATGAGTCAAAAACTCTCAAAACTGGAAGAGACCTAAAAGGGATTCAGCTCAGTGGTTCTGACATCTGCCTTAAGCTCAAGGTCCCAGTTCAATCCCCAGTAACCACATACCACAGGGGCATGGTGACATATACCCACCAGCAATCAGTACTACATACACAGTGCTGAGCATGGTGGCTCACGCCTGTAATCCCAGCACTCGGGAGGCAGACGCAGGAGGATTGCTAAGAGTTCAAGGCTTGCCTGGGCTACATAGTGAGCTCAGGGCCAGCCTCAACTACAAAGTCAGACCCTGTCTAAAAGGAAAAAAAAAAAAAGATCAGAATTGGTATCAAAGGAAAATTTATAATCTAATTAGATATTATTTACAACTTTTTTATTTACTCTTGATGAAATAGAAAAAACAAATTTAAAAAGTCAAGAAAGACTGTTCTTTCTTGTAACAAATGCTAGGGTTGCTAAGTATGCATATAGAACTATATCATTATTTTCAGTGGAGGATAACTAATAGGTCAAACATGAACTTGATAGAGAGCTATTGCTTATGCTAACCCTCCATCTTTTTTTTTTTTTTTTTTTTGAGACAGGGTCTTGCTTTGTCGTTCAGGCTAGCTCTGAGTTCACTATGTAGTCCACGCAAGCCTCAAACTCAGCAATCCTCCTGCCTCTGCCTCCCGAGTGCTGGGATAACAGGCGTGAGCCACCACGCCCGGCATTGTGGTATGTGGTATTGATGACTGGTGGGCGTGAGTCTCCACACCCAGCATTGTATGTGGTTACAGGGGATCGAACTCTGGACCTTGCGCTTTCGAGGCAGGTGCTGGAACCACTGAGCTAATCCTCCGGCCTAAACCCTCCATCTTTTTAAAGAAAAACTTCCTGCTTTTTGTGATAAAAATAGAGCAACCAGATCCTGGATATTTACAATGTTTTACCAATAGGAAAAATGGTAAAATTATTGGTTATAAAGACAAAGTCAAATAATTATCCAGTATTCCCAAAAGAAACTTACTAATCTAGTGAGGACTAAATTCCAACTTGGATATTTTACTGTTGTCAGGTCCCCAGTGAGATAAAATGGTTTAATACGTATTTTTAGTCATGGGTTATTTCTGTTTGATTAGGGCTGCTTTTAAACTATTTTTTCTTATTAAAAAAATTCAGCATTTCCAAATTTAGGATTTTTCAACTGAATTATACAATTCCATCAAGAAGCAAGGGTTTTTAGTTTACTCTGTAGCCAAGTTTTATCATTTTGTGTTTAAAGTCACTCTCAGAAATACAAATTGGCTGCTTACCAAACAAGTTCTAATTACTCCCCAGAGAAGGTGGGAGTCTGGCCTTTCAGTATTGTTCACTATTTGGCTGTGAAACAGGCTTCCTCTTCTTGTGCCTGATCTGTTACAGATTTTAAAATGAGCCTAAAGGGCTGTTTGTTCTGGGCCCTTTGAAGTGGATTTGCTGTTCTTTTCTAGAACTGTTCTGCCAGAAATCCAATAGATTGAAGCCATTTTCTTTATTGTGTGGTTTCCGAAGCCTGAGGTAATGGGGTAGTCATTCACTCCCTTGCTCTCACCCCCAGAAGTGGCCTGTGATTTAAAAACACCTCAAAGAATCATACTGATGCTACAGTCTAGAACTTTGAGGCAGGTTAAATTATCATAGGAAGCTATGTTAGATAAAAATTAATATAGTCAGAGAGGTACTATGCTTTCAAGGAAGTCACTGAAAAAATAAAGGCTTCAGAACTGCAGTTGAAGGTGCATCTGAAGAAAACCAGGCCCTAAGACAAAGATGCAATGGCCAGGCCCACTTACCTGTGTAAGGGATAAATAGTACTTGGAAATTGCACATAATTTGCAGCACCTGGTTCAGGAAACACAGCCAGGCATCAGCTGCCCTGCTGAGTGACCAGAGCATCCGGACCCATCTCTTCCCAAAGCTGCCTTTGTTCTCTCCACGTACCCTCGCTATGTGACCTGCTTCCCTACTGGGTCAGTATTAGCTAAGCGGCTACACTGCACTTGTCATCTTATAGGCTGGTTATAGTTTGAACCACGTGGTACCCACACTGTAATTTTGCTATATAAATTGCCTTGGACAAAGGGTCTCAGTGGCCATCCACTTGAGATCCCTCTTGTCTCACAGGAGCTATTTCTCAATAAATCTTAACCTCCCTTGTTCCTTGGAATTCATTCTTAGATTTTTGAGGACATGAATCTGGCACATCTGGCATCTAGAAGGCTGAGAGTTTTATTTTTCCTATATCCAAATCACCTCTCCTTTAGAGTCATATCCACATCTAAGATTACAGACTCTTCCATGCACAAATACCACGTCTTATAGTCATCTCCATGTTCCATGGTGCCCGATTCAGATCTCAGCTCACAGCAGTTACTTAGTACAAAATGAAAACAAATTTGTAAATAATTTATTTCTTTTAATTTTGCTTAAATTCATTTCAGTAACTTTTTGGTTACCAAGACTGAATACCTGATGAAAGCAAAGTAAAGAGGAAAAGTTTATTTGGTTCTTGATTTCAGAAGATCTGTGGTCAGCTGAATGTTTTCATTGCATTTAGGCCTGTGGTAAGGTAGACACACCACGGCAGAAGGGGAAGACAGAGAAAGTGAGGTAGCAGCAGGGCCAGGCTGGAGGCAAAGGCAGAGCCTGAGACAGAGGGACAGAGAAAAAGGAGCCAGGACAAGCTATCGTCCCAAGGTCATGCCCCAATAACTTACTCCCTTCAACTAGGCTCCCCTGCATCTCCATTACTTCCCAACAATTCCATCAAGTTACACATCTCTCAGTGGTTAATCTACTAAAAATGTTTTAGCTCTCATGTTCCAATCATCTCCCAAAAGCCCATCAGCTCTGAACATTGCTACACTGAGGACCAAGCCTCCAGAATATGAACCTTGGTGGATATATCACACCCAAACCATAACAACTTATTTATTTGTAAATAATAAAAAGTGTGACAGTTAAACTTAACTGCCAGCTTGATTCACTTGGGACCCTCCTAGCAGATCAGCACAACGTGCTTCTGGTTGTGACGAGGGGTCGTGCGGGGTGGCCCTGGTATCTGTATCTGGTTCCTGGCCCCTTTCCCGGGCACTGTTACCCCGCTCTGTTTCCTCGCTGTCATGAATCAGCAGCTTCACTCCACTACATCCTTCTGCCATGAGAGTCCAGCCTTGGAGTCAGCCTACTTTGGGCTGAATTCTCTGTAACTGTAAGCCAAAGTAAATCCCTCCTCTTCTAAATTGTGGGTATTGGATATTTTGCTCAGCAATAGGAAACCTGTCTAATACAAAAATTCTGCAAAATAGTACCAAATTCAAGAAAAAATGACTTTAAAGCATAGCTTTAATGTGCAAGATTCATGATCCTAGAAGAATGACATTAGAGTAATTAAGCATTGATGATTTCAGGACATCTTTTTAAAAATTCAATTTTCTTGAAGAACTAAATAGGCATTTGGTAGACATGGCAGAGGATGACCTGAGACCTAAAATATACTTAATCTTTGTAATACTTTTACATCTGAAGACAGCTTTACAAGCTTTAAATTTGCCATGGCACTCAGAAAAGGGATGCTCAAATTACTGCTCTTTGCTCACAAAGAGAGAAGGGCACAGCTGGTTAGTGGGGAGGGAATTAACAAAGGTGATCCAGGTCGCATAGCCTCCATCAGGAGTCCTTTGAATTCCACCGACCTCTCAGTGGAATCCAAGAGGACTAGAAGGCATTAATGAAAGAAGAAACACTGACTCAAAGAGAAGGAACACAGTGCTGTCCTTGTGGGGGGAGTGGAGAGCAGGTACTGGTGATTTCTGTCGTGGTGTGTTCCAGTCGCTTACAGCTTAGTTATTAATCAAAAACACTTCTAAGCACCCAATACACTTCTAAGTTCCATGGGGGATAAAAAGACAGAAGATTTGGCCCTAGGGTACTCAATCTAATTTTGGGAAGGAGAAAACTAACACAAGTTAAATAATTGGAAAACAAATGCGAAAGTGTCTTAGAAAAAGGCTCAAGAAAACTAGGAACAGAATTGTGGGACTAGTTTAGATCTAGGATGTCCCTCCAAAATCATGTACCCAGAGGTGGGGATTCTGGAATGCGATTCCATCATGTGGGCACTATATTCATCAGTAGATTGAGCCAACATGGGCTCACAAGTAAATGTGTTATTAGGAGGTGGAGCTGGGTTGGAAGAGGCCTGTCACTGGGGTGTGACTTCCCCCAGTTCCTCCCTTTGCATTCTGCTTCCTGACTGCCATGAAGTGAGAACCTTCAGTCTGCCATGTTTTGCCTTGGAGACAGAAGACCACGGATCGAATCTCCCAAAACAGTGAGTCAAATTAAATCCTTCTTCCTTTAAATTGTGGGTAACAGGTACTGTGTCACAATGACAAGAAAGTTAATACAAGGACTAAGGTTGTTTATGAATCAGATACATACTGATGAGCCCCCTTCTGAGGGACACCCATTCAGAAGTCTTTGAATGGTGGTCCAGGAAGAGAGAGCTGGCATTCACTGGTAAATCCTTATGCACTACTCCTGGAAAAGCTGGAGTCTGTGATGGAAACACAACACACAGGCCAAGAAAGAACAGAAAAGCAAATAATCCTTGGTTGTTTTCATGCCCAAAGGGGCTCACTGTGGCATGAAATCAACATGAAAACAGTCAGACATACCATATCATCCAATTTGGGCACTGGATAGACAGTTCTTGGCCCAAGTGTTAAAATATTTATTAACTCCTTGTTAGCTTCTTAATTTCTGGATGAAAATATTTAACCTAATAACTAAGAGCAAGGGCTTGGAGGGAGACACAGGAACTTAACACAGAGCATCCTAATTGACATATAGTTATGTTCATGAAAGACTAGTTGATATTGGTACTATGATACTGATTTACAGGTGAGGGAAAGAAAGTTATGGAGGGTAAATACCTCACCTAAGCATGTCCAAATATTGCACTGACAGACTTGAACCCTGTTATTTCCATGGCATAAAGCCACTTCCTTTGTTCTAGTGTAGAATGCATAGTTTGCTCACCCTTCTGAGGACAGAAAGTGAGAAATGTCTCAGTTGTAGTGTGGTGTAGGGCAGAGAAGAGAGCTGGCAGTAAGGAGAACTGGTCTAAGCTTTGTTCCTAGTTCTAAGACCCTGGACAGGGAACTCCTCTTCTCTTCATTTTATCACCTAAAATTTAATAAAAAGATAGAGCTAGACATGATAGCCCATGCCTATAATTCCAGTATTTGGGAAGCCAAGGCAGGAGGATCATTTCAAGTTGGAGATCAGCCTGGATTACAAAGAGAGACCCTCTCTCAAAAAACAAACAAGTGGGCTGGAGATTTAGCTCAGTGGTTCCGGCACCTGCCTTGCAAGTGCAAGGTCCTGAGTTCGACCCTGGTAATCACATAGCATGCTGGGCATGGTGACTCACGCCCACCAGCAATCAATACCACATACCACTGTGTCAGGCATAGTGGCTCACGCCTGTAATCCCAGCACTCGGGAGGCAGAGACAGGAGGACTGCTGAGTTCGAAGCTTGCCTGGGCTAATAGTGAGCTCAGGGCCAGCCTGAACTACAAAAGTGAGACCCTGTCTCAAAAAAAACCAAAACAGGGCCGGAGGATTAGCTCAGTGGTTCCAGCGCCTGCCTCGCAAGTGCAAGGCCCTGAGTTCGATGCCCGGTAACCACATACAATGCTGGGCGTGGAGACTCATGCCCACCAGCCATCAATGCCACATACCACAGTGCCGGGCATGGTGGCTCACGCCTGTAATCCCAGCACTCGGGAGGCAGAGACAGGAGGATTGCTGAGTTCACCGCGGCTTGCCTGGGCTCCATAGTGAGCTCAGGGCCAGCCTGAATTACAAAGCGAGACCCTATCTCAAAAAAAAAAAAAAAAAAAAAAACCAAAACAAAACAAGCAAACAAACAAACCAAAATAAATAAAAATGGGATTAAACTAATGATATTGGTATACATGTTTGTATACTATTTATTATTTGTATATTTGTATACATTTATTATTTCAGTGTATACACATGGATTCATTAGGGAATGACTTATGACGTTCTGCTGAAAAAGTGAACGTGAGGATACACATTGACTTTTTATATTTAGAAACTCACCAGGACATAATCTAGCAGCTATTAGCTATTTTCCCACAACAGAAGGGGCAGCTCCAGAACATTAAAGAAGAAGGGCTCAGTGACAGCGGGTTTGTCTTTCAACCGTGTACAGTAGACAACTGCCTTCATTTATATGGTACACATTTTGGTTCCCATAACATTCTCCAGGTATTCTAATCAGCCCTTTCACTGGAAACTCAGAACAAGGATTGAAGGTTTGTCCAATTAGAGAACCTAAGTAAATTAAAACAAACAAACAAAAAAACCAGAGGTATGAGGCCATAGGCAAAAGTCTTCTAATTACTAGTCAGCTCTGGCTATTATTTTCTCCGTTGTCACCATCCTTTCTAATTTTGAAAAGGAAACAACAACAGGGATTTTTGTATAGTGTGAAATACCCTGACCAAGTACTATATGTGGTTCAAATACTGATAAACTACACGAATCAGATAAAATGTTTGTGTCTATGGCCCAAAGATCATCAGTTTGCTTTAGAAATGGCTGATAAAAAAGAGAAGGTAGAAGGCTTCATTAGTGCTAATTCCGAAAGTAAAAAAGAGTTCACTGAAGCAAAGACCCTGAAAAAGACCTTCTTTATCCAATCACATGTGAATAAAGCCATCAGAAACCTGAAGCTCATATGTTTAAGACTCATGATGCTTAAAAGTTTTTTTATAGCCTACAGCAAGAAAGCCCTAAAACAAAAAGTTGGATGCCATGATGAAATAAAGATCGGAGGAAGGGGATAAAATAACAACAAAATAAGGACGTGGTATGTTAGGAGAAAAAATGCAAGAAATGGTGAAAATTCATATTAAGTTTAGTTCCCAAAATTCATAAGGGAAAAAGAATTTATGTAACAGAAGCTGATGAAAGAAGCTAGGAAGGAGTGAAGGTAGAAATATCAAATCTCAAAGTCTTTCAGAAGAGAACAAATGGGATAGAGTGTCAAAGAGGAGAGGAACACAGGTGATGCTAATGAGTCTAAAACAAAAGGCAGAGGTACAAGTGAGAAGAGAAAGAGAGAAGCCAAAATGTGAAGAGTAATGGGAGAGAGAAGATGGCCACTGAACATGTACAGGGCAGGGTCAGAGAGGGGTGGTTAGTGCACCATGCCTCTCAGGATGTTCGTGTGTGGTAAGTGCGCCTTATAAAAAACCCAAGAACCCCTCGCATGACTCTATGAGCTGAGTGATCATCACAGTTTAAGAAAATAAGTTTTAAAATATTTGCAGTATGTAAGATGTTATGAAGTACAGGAGTGCCAAAAAACCTGGATCTTTTTGACAGCAATTAAGATTCCACTTCCCAGCTCAGGGAGTGGCCTGTTTAAAAAGAGGTTTTGGCATCTTTCTATTGTAGTGTCTTATTATTTGCATTTAATAGAGAGGAGAAACTAGGGTCAAAGAGTCTACTTTCAAGGTACCACATCTAATTACTGACAAGGCTGAAAGTAGACCCTACACCACCAGGATGGCATGGTTTTTCCTCCTGCACCACAACCGAGGTATAATGAATGGAAACCAGAGAAAAAAATAATTGAAGTTACATGAAAAAAGAGAAGCAAATACTCAAAGTGACTTTTCTATGAACCCTATGTAACAAAGATGAGGAATTCTTCTTTTAAAATCTAGGCAAATTCCATTGATTTCCACATAGGAAGGAAATTCACCCTCTTACTTCCCTGCCTCCAAACTTCCTCCAGCCCTCAACCCAACCCACCCATCCCAGTTCTACTCCCCAACAGAATGACCAATCAGGAGTTCTGTTTTCTTCCCATGTGAATTTGCAAGAACATGTCTCCTTGGAAAACAGAAATAGGGGAGTAAATTGGCTTAGAAATAACAGCCTTGGCCCATGGAGCTCTTGATGCTACCTCTGGTAAGATTCATCTACAGAATACTGTCCTGTGTAAGCACATCTCTTGAAAAATAAAATCTATAGCTTTGAAGATATGGACACCACTGACTGGAGCATGTGACACCTGCCTACAGCAAGGCATTAGCCACATAAGCGAATCTGTTCTCACAAACTATCAGCTATAAACATATTTAAAGAACTGCTTGTGTCAAAGATTTGTGTAAGTGGCTGAAATGTGAATTCAGGAAAACCAAGAATGCAAAATGGTATTTTGCTAACAAATGGAATTTGCTGCCCTTCACAATTCTACAGCTGATTCGACTGCAGAATTTCATTCTGCATGGCGGAATACAGAAATTTCGACATCATAAACATGTGAAACTTATAAATCTGGTATTCATCTTTCTTAAAAGGAATGATCAGCCACAATATGTTCTTTTTGTAAGACGAAGGTCTTATCAGCAGGGAACTTTTCACTGTTTTTAATAGTGTGTAGTAACTTCAAGCTCTTTAACCTATTTCTAATAGGATCTTTTCACTCTTCTAAGTAATAAAGCTAAAAAAACCCACCTTTTTTCTGTAAGCCAAAATGTTCGAAATGTGTAGTGTTTACTTACTTATTCTTCTTAGTAAACCTACGGTAAACACAGTCCACATAACCCTATTAGCAGATCCCATGGAAGAATATAATGACTTGCCTGTGTAGCTCAGCTTTGCCCCTCTATGCAGTTTACCATTCTGGCTATGCAGAAAAGGCACTGTGGATGATGAGATGCAGCTCAGCTTGCTGAATGCTAACAAATAAGGTACATTTTACCCAAAGGCTTGTGTGGAGAGAAACATGAGAAATTATAAAGGACTGAACAGCAGATATCTTTTTATTTCTAGAGGCTGTTTTGAGACACCAGGTTTCAAATACTTTTTTAAAAAAGTAAAAATCCCTAAGTGGACCCACCAACCACACTAAGACCTTGGTGTGAAGCATTAAAAATGGGCGCTGAAGACCTATAAGGCTAACCTGGCATTACAGGTCATCTCAGGGGTTCCCTTTTTACTTCACCTTCTGTTCTCACCTAGGCATTGGTACCTCCCACCTTCCTCTCCGTAAGTTCACTGTCCAAGTTCACTGCTTAGTTCTGTTTTAGTTTCTTCTTTGAAATTAGCTTTTTTGAAAAAAAATCATACTTCCCTTTTTCTTACCCTCTCATAACTGACTTTCACTTCATTCTACTTTCATTTTTGTTCTTACTGTACAGATACTGTTATCCTTAGGAAAACACACTGGATTTTACCTTGAAGAAAGAGTCCTCACTAAGCCCAGATCTAATATATATCTGATGGTCTGAAGTGACGCAAGCAAAGCCAAAGAAGAAAGCAAAAATGAGAGGCGAAGCCACACTGGCTTCTACAGAGAGGAAAAATACAATGTTTGCCAAGTGAAAAGCTTCAACTTAAAAGAAAAAATCATTTTAAAGCTTCTGAGAGTTCCTGAAAAGGAGAATAAACACAAAGCAATGTCTGATAAGACATAGCTTAATTTTGAAACAATTTTATTCTGAGCTCTATAAACATGTAAAACAGAAGCCGTAATGTTCAATTAAAGACCTCTCCTGTGGACAGAAGCAGCTATAGGTTGCTGCCCAGCCAATGTTTCAGTGGCACAGCTGGTAATTTCACCAGGCAGCTAGGAACAGTAGTTGGTCCCTCATAAGAAACCAGATATTTGGGAGGATTTTCATATCAAGGCACCTCACACGGTAGCTTCTGATGATCAGTGACTTGGCAGGTCCGTGTTCAAGATACAACTGGCTTTTCTTTATCTGTGTGAAGGCTGCTTATTTTTCCATGCATATATGAGAGAAGACAAGTTGGGAAAGACAAATTTTGGTATTAATATGTTACAGAGTACTGTGTTAACAGGAAGAGGAACTGAAGAAACCAAAACAAATGGCTTCCAAGTATGATTTCATTAATCTTGGAAAACATGAGGCAGTAGATAGTGTGGTCTAATTGTGTCTCAGTGGAGTTCATTTGAAAAATCTTATTCTCACTTAACTTCATTACTATAGACAGACAACTTGGGATGGATGGCTTTTCTTTGTTAAAGTTTTTTTTTAAACTTGTTATAAAGGTTTTTGAAGAGCAAAATGAAAGAATAACACCAGATAAAAGTCATCATATGAGTCAATTCAAATAAACAAAGGGAAAACAAAATTCCTTTACGAGTTCTGGCATATCAACAAAGAGCTAATTGACTTTTGCTAATGTTTAAAACACATGTTAATTAGTAGGCCAATAAAAATTTTATATGCTACACAATCAGTGATAATTTTGATACCATTTTGTTTGTGGCTTCACGCAGATAACACTTAATTTTTTTTTTAAATTGCCATATCCTACTTATGGGCAGTAAACTATAACCCATGCCATCAACTTGCTACCGGTATAAACTTAATTCATAGCTTAAACTGAATAAGGAAGGGGGGAAAAATGTTCTAAGTAAAATAATGGATTTCTTTCATACAAAGCATGGGTGTAGATGTAATAAGTATATCTAAATTTGTCATGGTAAATTAAATCAGCTTCGGGCAAGGATGCAGAATATTGGGCTGGAATGGTTCATTTTTAATTTTTACATACTATCTGAAATTTGTTTTCTTACTTGATTAAAAATTGAATTAGGCTTCATTTTTGCAGAGCTCTTTCCTTCATCATTTCATTTAACAACAGCCAGGTTGGAGTGAAGCCAGTAGTCACTGTAGACTGCAAATCCACTTGCTTTTTCCAACTTTTAAACGAGCCTGAGAAGAATACCATTTAGGGAGTGGGTCTCTTTCTTTTTGTGATGACTCACATCATGCAGCACTCATTCATTTATTTTTAAGTAATTCTACAAATATGTTGGAGCAGTTTTCTAGGAAGGGATGACAGGAAATGTAAAATTATGTGGCCTTTATCCTCAGGAACTTCAGACATAGGCATTCATCTTACTCTAATGATCAGTAACCTCATAAATGAAACTTTCTTTCTCTTCTCTCTTAAACTTCAGAGTTTATTTTTAAGAGAATGTGAGATCAACCTACTGACTCAAAGGCTCTTACTTGTAGGAGAAATTAAAGAAGACATAATAATGAAGAAATCTTTGGGCTTTAAGAAACAAAACAGTCCTGGAAGCAAGTATTACCCTAAGTCCAAAATCAGACAAGGATCCAACCAAAAAGGAAAATGACAAGCCAATCTCCCTAATGAACACAGATGCAAAAATCAGCAATAAGATACTGGCAAACAGGACTGTGAATTTAACTCAGTGGTTCCAATGTCTGCGTGGCAAGCACAAAGTCCGGAGTTTGAGTCCCTAGTACCACATACCACAATGATGGGTGTGGTGGCTCACACCTGTAATCCCAGCATTCAGGAGGCAGAGGCAGGAGGATTGCTGAGTTCCAGGCTTGCCTGGATTACACAGTGAGTTCAAGGCCAGCCTGCACTACGAAGTGAGACTGTCTCAAAAAAAAAGGCCCTAGCAAACAGAACACAGCAAACCACCAGGAAGGTTATACACCATATCCAAGTTCGATTCATCATGGAAATACCGGGATGGTTCAATATGTGTAAATCAAGAAATATAATACACTGGCTGGGAATTTAGCTCAATGGTTCCCGCATCTGCCTGGCAAGCACAAGGTCTCAAGCTTGATCCCCATTATCACACACCACAATGCCTGGTGTGGTGACTCACAACTGTAATCCCAGCAATCAGTATCACATGTTACAATGCCAGGCATGGGGAGGCAGAGGCAGGAGGATTCCTGTGAGTTTGAGGCTAGCCTAGGCTACATAGTGAGTTCAGGACCAGCCTAAACTACAAAGTGAGACCCTGTCTCAAAAAACTAAGGAAAAAAATTAAAAAGAAATATAACACACTGTACTAACAGATCCAAGGACAAATCTATATAATCCTCTCAATAGATGCAGAAAAAGTATTTGACAGGGTCTAAAACACATTCATGATACAAACTCTACAGAAAATTAGCATAGATCATCTTTACCTCAATCTGATAAAAGCCCTCTATGACAAACCAATAGCCAACATTATACTGAATGGTCAAAACCCGAAATCTTTTACTCTAAAATCAGGAACAAGACAATATAGTTGTTCAATATAGCCCTGGAAACTCTAACCAGAGCAATTAGACAAGAGAAAGAAATAAAAAGAATAAGGATAGAAAACTGAGGTTAAATTTTTGCAGATGACATGGTACTCTACATTGAAGACCTCAAAAACTCTACCAAAAGACTTTTAGATTTGATAACCAAATTCAGTGGTATAGCTGAATACAAAGTTAACACTCAAACATCAATATCTTCCTGTACATGAATAACAGACTCACAAAGAAATAAATTAGAGAAATAATGTCGTTCACAATAGCATTCAAAGAAATGAACTACTTAGGAATCAGTGTAATGAAGGAAGTAAAAGACCTCAATACTGAAAATTACAGTACTCTGAAAAAGAAGATTGAAGAGAATATTAGGAAATGGAAAGTTGGGTCAGGGACTTAGCTCAGTGGTATCATGCCTCCCTCACAATTGCAAGGTCCTGAGTTTAATCTCCAGTCTTAAGGAAAGAAAGAGAGAGAGAGAGAGAGAGAGAGAAAGAGAGAGAGAGAAGAAAGAAAGAAAGAAAGAAAGAAAGAAAGAAAGAAAGAAAGAAAGAAAGAAAGAAAGAAAGAAAGAAAGAGGGAAAGAAAGGAAGAAAAGAAAATGGAAAGATATCCCTTGTTCTTGGACAGGAAGCACCAACTAGAGTGAAAATGGCCATACTTCCAAAATTGTTTTACAGATTCAATGCAGTCCAAATCAAAGTCCCAACAGAATATCTCACAGAATTAGAAAAACAATCCTAAAATTCTTTTGGAATCATAAGAGACCTAAAATAGCAAAGGGAATTCTTGCCAACAAAACCAAAGCAGGAGGTACCACAATCCCTGCTTGAAATTATACTGCAAAGCAACTGTGATAAAAACTGCATGGAACTGGCAAAAGAATACACCTGAGGATCAATGATACAAACTAGAGGATGCAGAAACAACTCCAGACATTCCCAGACACGTTATCTTTGACAAGGGAAGAAAGAGCCTCTTTAATAAACGGTAATGGAAAAACTGGCTTTCCAAATGCCAAAGATTGAAACTAGACCCATATTTTTCACCACACACTAACTTGAAATCAAAATGGATCAAATGTCTAAATATTAGAACAAAAATACTAGTCAGGCATGGTGGCTCATGCCTGTCATCCCAGCACTTGGGAGGTAGAGGCAGGAGGATTGCTGAATTTGAGACTTAGCTGGACTACACAGTGTGCTCAGGGCCAGCCTGGACTACAAAGCAAGACCCTGTCTCAAAACAAACAAACAAAAAAAAACCCTAAAACAAAATAAAACAGAAACACTAAATCTGCTGCAAGAGAGGACACGGGAGTAGACAAAGACTTCATAAATAAAAGTTTGACCAGACAGGAAATACTATAAAGGGATCAACAACTGAGACTTCATTAAAAAGCTTTTGCAGAGCAAGAGAAACCACCAACAGAGTGAAAATACAATCCACAGAGTGGGAAATAATTTTTACCAGTATTCAGAAAAAGGACTACTAAATAGAATATATAAAGAACTAAAAAAAAAAAATTCAGAGCTCCCAAACTTAAAGCCCAGTACAAAAATGGGCATCTGAAATGATAAGACACTCCTCAAATGAAGAATTAGAAACAGCAACTAAATATATGAAAAAATGTTTAATGTCACTGGTCATTTGTGAAATGCAAATTAAAACAATGCTTAAGATTCCATCACACCTCAGAAAGAATGGCTACTATCAAGAAATCAACCAATAACAAATGCTGGAGGGGCTATATGGAAAGGGGAACCCTTATCTACTATTGGTGGGAATGTAGACTGGTGCAACCACTGTGGAAATCAGTGTAGAGAATTCTCAAAGAACTAAAACTAGAGGTTCCTTTGACCCACCTATACCTCTTGATATCTTCTCAAAAGAATTACAGCCAGGCGTGGTGGCTCAGGCCTGTAATCCCAGCACTCGGGAGGCAGAGACAGGAGGATTGCTGAGTTCGAAGCTTGCTTGGGCTACATAGTGAGCTCAGAGCCAGCCTGAACTACAAAGCGAGACCCTATCTCAAAAAAAATAAAATAAAATAAAAAATAAAAAAAAGAATTACAAGCATAGGGCTGGAGATTTAGCTCATTGGTCCTGGCACTTGCCTAGCAAGTGCAAGGTCCCTGGTTTAATTCCCAGTAACTATATACAACAATACTGGGCATACAACAATACTGGGTGTGGTGCCTCACGCCCACTGGCAATCAGCACCACATACCACAAATGCCAGGTTTGGTGGCTCAAGCTTGCAATCCCAGCACTCAGGAAGCAAAGGCAGGAGGATTGCTGAGTTTGAGGCTTGCCTGAGCTACATAGTGAGCTCAGGGACAGCCTCAACCACAAAGTGAGACCCCGTCTCAAAAAAAAAAAAAAAAAACCTACAAGCATAATACCACAGTGATATATGCATCCCCATGTTTACAGCAGCATAGTTTGTAATAGCTAAATCTTGGAAATAGCCCAAAAGATCATCAACCCATGACTGGATAAAGAAGATGTGGGGTTTTTATATGATGGAGTACTACTCTGCCATAAAGGATGAGGTTCAGGCATTTACAGCTAAATGGATGGACCTTGAGACCATACTCTTTTTTTGGTCCTTGGGGTCAAACTTAGTTGTGCTAGCAAGATAGGTGCCAGAACCACTGAGCTAAATCCCTGGGATAGAACACATTCTTAAGTAAAATAAATCAGACACACATGTTCAAATACCACATTGTTTCTCTGGTGTGAGAAACCGAAAGTGGAAATAAGGACTGAAATATATAATGGATGTTGGGAAATAGGAAGAAGTGCTCAAATGGGTAGGGGAACATGGGTGGAGGGAAGGAGAAAGAAAGGAAGAGACAAAAAGAAAAGTGAAAATAGAAGGAAAAAATAGAAACAAAGCTTCTGTACATAGGGAGAAGAGGGGCCTTGGGCTGGAAAGGGTAAAATAAAATTTACTAAAGTAAAAAAGTCAATAAACTCATTTAGCTTTATTGGGGAAGAAAAACAGAAGGATTATGAAAGGCTAAAATGAATGGGACTGCTTATGGTTTTAGAAAGGCTAGCACTCAATGCAACTATTAGAAAATCAATAAAAGTACAGAAAAACTTGACATCATTGTCAACAAACAGAATTTAATAATTTTAGAATATTTCATACAGTAAGCACAGAATACTGTTTTTAGGATGGGACCTTGCTATGCACTCCAGGCTGGCCTTGAACTTATCCTACATAATAGCCTACTCTGGCCTTAAATTTGTGATCCTTCTGCCCCAGCCCTCAGAGTGCTACAATTACAGGCATGTACCACCACTTCTGCCCTCAGAATATACATTTTTTTTTCAAGCACTGATAGAATATTCAATAAGACACATCATATTTTGGATTATAAATCAAATTGCAACATATTTAGCATCAGAGCATGATCTTTGACCACAGTGTAGTCTAACTGGAGCTTCATCAGTAAAAGAAGTAAAAATCTCCCAACACTTAGAAATTAAACAAAACATTATCATCTATGGGTCAAATATGAAATCTTAAAGAATACAAAAAAATACTCAGAACTGAAGGAAAATGAAAACATGAAGGAAACTGAAATGAAAACATGAATGAAAACTGAAGGAAAATGAAACAACATATCAACATTCATAGAATAAAGCTAAAGAAATTCTGAGGGAAATTTGTAACAACCCTTACATTAGAAAAGAGGAAGATCTTGGGCCTAAGATTTAGTGCAATGGTTCTGGCGCCTGCCTAGCAAGCACAAGATCCCTGGTTTGATCCTGATAACCACATACAGTGATATGATATTGGGTGTGGTGACTAATGCCCACCAGCAATCAGTACCACACCACACAATGCTGGATGTGGTGGCTCACACCTGTAATCTCAGCACATGGGAGGCAGAGGCAGGAGGACTGCTGAGTTCGAAGCTTTTCTGGGCTACATAGTAAGCTCAGGGTCAGTCTGAACTACAAAGACCCTGTTTCCAAAAAAAAAAAAAAAAGAAAAGAAAAGAAAAAAAAGAGGGAGATCTTAAATCAGTAAGTTCTTACCTTAAGAAACTAAAAAGTGCAGAAAAAGTAAACCCAAAGCATCTAGAAGAAAGAAAATAACTAAAAGAAATGAAATAAAAACTGATGCTTTAAAACAAACAAGACAGCTGGTATCTTTACCAAGACAAATATAACGTTGCCAATATCACTAATAAAAGGGAATATAATTATAGATCATACACTTGTAGGAAAGGATAGTAAAAGCATACTAAAAATAACTTTTCACACACAAATCTGACAGCTTAGACGAAATGGAAAAATTCTTCTAGGAGCACAAACTAGTAAAATTCATATAAAGTAAGATCAACAATTGATTAATTTTATGACTATTAAGGAAATTTAATCATTAACTTTGGTGTGTTAATCCTCTGATAAACAAATCTCTAAAATAGCTCACATAGAATTTTACCAAACATTTAAGGAAGAATTAAAATCAATTATTCACCATCTCTTCCAGAAAATGAAGAGTACAAAACACTTCCCAACTTTTTTTTTGAGACAGGGTCTTGCTTTGTATTTGTTTGGCCCTGAGCTCACTATGTAGCCCAGACAAACCTTGAACTCAGCGATCCTCCTGCCTCTGCCTCCTGAGTTCTGGGATTACAGGCATGAGCCACCATGCCCAGCACTGTGGTATGTGGTGCTGATTGCTGGTGGGTATGAGTTGCCACGCCCAGCACTGTTGTATGTGGTTGCTGCGGATCGAACTCAGGACCTTGCGCTTGCTAGGCAGGTGCTGGAACCACTGAGCTAACTCTCTGGCCTCCTTCCAAACATTTTATGAGGCCAGCATTACCTCGATATCAAACCTGGTAAAGACAATCTGAAAAAGAATGCTAAAGGCCAATATTCCTCATGACTGTTGTCATAATAATTCAATAAAATTCCTCAACAAATCACTAGTAAGTTTAATTCAATAACAGATAAAAATAATTATATACCACAACTAGGTGGGCTTTGTTCCAGGAATGCAACACTTTCTATATGCAAAAGCCACAAGAACATGCTAAAGATGAAATATAGCAGCTGGATGTGGTGGTGCACCTATAGTCCCAGCACTTGGAGGCTGAGGCAGGAGGACTGCTGTGAGCTTAAGGCTGGCCTGGGTTATGTAGAACCTGTCTCAAAAAAAAAAAAAAGCCAAAAATGATGAAAAATATTATGACTGCATTAGTCAGTGCCAAAACAGCATTTGAATCATAAAAAATCTCTTTATGCCTCTTTAAAAAATACATTTGATAAAATCCAGCATTTATTCATGATTTTAAAAAAATTCTCAGCAATGCAGGAATAGAAGGCATGATGGATAATTTTATATTTGATCTTGATTGAGCAATGGGATACTCAGATATTTGGCCAAATATTATTCTAAGCATGCCTGTGATAGTGCTTCTGGAGGAGACTAACATTGAATTGGTCGACTGAGGGGAGCAGGTTGCCCCTCCCAATCCAGCCAGACTCCATCCAGTCACTTGAAGTACTTAATTCAATAGAATCCTACCAAACCAAACCAAAAAAAACAAACAAACAAACAAACAAACAGAAAAAAATCTAGTAAGAAGGAATCACCCTGATTAACAAGTTGAGCTGGAACATCAGTCTGGATTTGTACCTGAACTGAAAAATTGGTTCTTCTTGACTCAAGCCTGCCAGCTTTGGGATTCAAACTTAAGTTACCAGCTCTCTTCAGTCTCTAGCTCACTGATTAGAGGTCTTAAGCTCAGCCTTCATAATGGTAGGAGCCAATTCATTAAATTAATCAGTGTGTATTAAGTCTTTCCCTATGCCAGTGTCTTCAGAGTTCTACCTAACCTATGTTTCAGAAGGTTTAGTGTTTCTTTTAATATTTAGATCTCTAATCCACTTTGATTTTAGTTTGGTACATGGAAAAAGAGACAGGTCTACTTTAATTTTTGGCAAGTTGAAACCCAGTTTTCCCAGGACCATTTGTTAAAGAGATTATTTTTCCCCCATTGAGGGTGTTTGGCTCCTTTGCCAAACAAGAGGTGGCTTAGTATATCTGGGGTTGTTTCCTATCTTCTAGTCTGTTCTATTGATCCTCAGGTCTGTTTCTTTGCTAGTACCATGTTGTTTTTATCACAGTAGCATTGTAGTATAGTTTCAAATTGGGGATTGTGATACCCCTGCCATGATCTTATTGCGTAGAATTGCTTTTGCTAGTTTAGGTGTCTTGTGGTTCCAGATGAATTTTTGAATTATTTTCTGCAGCTCTGTAAAATATAGTTGGGATTTCAATTGGGATTGCATTGATTTCATATAGTAGTTTTGGTAGTATGGCCATTTTATTTTGTTTTTGCTTTTGAGACAGGGTCTTGCTTTGTAGTTCAGGCTGGCCCTGAGCTCACTATGGTGCCCAGGCAAGCTGCTGCAAACTCAGCAATCCTACTGTCTCTGCCTTCCGAGTGCTGGGATTACAGGCGTGAGCCACCACGTCTGGCATTGTGGTATGCGGTGTTGATTGTTGGTGGGCATGTCTCCATGCCCAGCATTATATGCGGTTACCGGGGATCGAACTCAGGACCTTGCACTTGCGAGGCAGGTGCTGGAACCACTGAGCTAACCCTCTGGCCCAGTATGGCCATTTTGACAATACTGGTTCTTCCTACCTAGAAACAAGGGATGTCTTGCATTTTCTGATATTTTCTTCAACCTCAGCAGTATGGGAACTAGCAGAAAGAATCAACAATTGGAATCTCATCTTACTAAAAAGCTTCTGTACAGTAAGAGAAACCACTAGGGGGAAAAGACAACCCACAATATGGGGAAGAATTTTTACCAGTTGTTTCTCAGACAAAGGGCTACTATCTAGAGTATACAAAGAACTTAAAAAATTAATCAAATTTCCCAAATTTAAAGACCCAGTTAAAAAATGGGCAATCTGAAATGAACATTTTTTTTCAGATGAAGAAGTAAAGGCAGCAAAGAAACATATTAAAAAATGTTCACCACTGCTTGGTCATATGAGAGATGCAGATAAAACAACACTGAGATTCCATCTCACTCCACAAAGAATGGCTGCTATCATGAAATCAACCAACAACAAATGCTGGTGAGGCTGTGGGGAGAATGGAACACTTCTCTATTGTTGGTGTGAATGTAGACTGGTGCAACCACTATGGAGATCCAGTGTGGAGATTCCTTAAAAAACTAGAAGTCAAGGTCTCATTTTATACAACTATTCACCTGCTAGTTGTATACACAAAAGAACTATACCACAGAGGGATATATGTATATCCATGTTTATAG
>PVIC010006107.1:0-27019 GCA_004025085.1 Thryonomys swinderianus | reverse complement strand
AACAACCAATTTCCCTCAAGCTCAGCAAGAGTGGTCCAAAATAACTTTTTTCCTAAGAGAACACTTTTTCAGCAGTCAACAAGAGTTATGGGTACATAGAGCATTTTTTTTTTTTTTTTAGACAGGTTCTTGCTTTGTAGTTCAGGCTGGCCCTGAGCTCAATATGTAGCCCAGGAAAACCTCCAATTCAGCAATCCTCCTGCCTCTGCCTCCCAAGTGCTGGGATTACAGGTATGAGGCACCATGCCCAGCACTGTGGAATTTGGTACTGATTGCTGGTGGGCATGAGTCACCATGCCCGGTATTGTTGTATGTGGTTACCGGGGATGGAACTAGGGACCTTGCACTTGTAGGCAGGCGCTGGAACCACTGAGCTAAATCTCCGGCCCCCATAAAGAGCATTTTATAGTTCTGGATAGATTTATTTAAAGGGAAGATGGAGAGAGTAGATTTGGAATGTTTTTCTAAGACCCACAGAGACTCTGCCCAAAGATTTATGTAGAAAGTTGGTTTTACTTATCTTCCACAGAAAAAGATGAAAATACAGTAGTACTTCAAGATCTACAGATTTCAGAAAATGGAGAATTCTGTGAGTTTTTCAGGTACTGATGCATATCATCTTAAATGTCAAATTCCTTTTTATTCTCTTATGTTTGGCTTCACTCTCCTCTATATGTTCTCCAATTCTTTATCTTTGTAACCAGGCTATATAGTAGGTACTTTGATAGTACCTGTAAGACTTGGTCCATGGGGCGGGGCGGGGGGGGGAGAAGCGGGAAAGGGTGAGAATTGGACTATGTCATGTACTGGTACAGGTTCCCAATACTGAGTGTGATCATGATGTGTATGTGTGATGTACCAATAAAAATAAAAATTTAAAAAAAGACTTGGTTCATCATTATGAATCTATTATTATGTTTAAAATCATATCACCAGTCTTATTATGAGGCTCCCAGGGTCATTTCCTCCTTGGGAGATGGAAGCATTCTCCACATGGTTCTGTCTACCACTAAAATTTTTTTACCCTTCTTTCTGTCCAATAGCTGCCTCCTAAGACTTCATTCCCTGTGTCCTACTGCTTCTAATTTGCCTCTAAGATTGCATTCCCTGTGTCCTACTGCTTCTAATTTGCTACTTTAAAGAATGAGAAAACTAGTCTGTGGGCCAAATCTAGATTACTGTTTGTGTTATAAATAAAGTTTTATTGGAACAAAAAAATCAATCTCTGTGTGTGTGTGTGGGTGCATGTATATGTGCACACCTCAGTCTCTGTGCCTCCACTGGTTCTATTTCTCTGGAGAACTCTCACTAATATGGAAGGAAACTTACATAGTAAGTCTATAGCTAACATCATACTTAGCAGTGAAACAATAGTCTCCTAAAATTGGGAAGAAAGCAAAGATGTCTGTTCATATTCCAACACCCCTCATCCCTTCAATGCTGTAATGGGGACTGAACCCAGGGCTATATTCTCAGCCATTTAAAAATATTTTATTTTAAGACAGGTCTCACTGAATTACTAAGTTACTCAGGCTGGGAATAGGTGGTCTATGTAGAAAATTCCCGAGATTCTACTTAAAAAGTTCATAGATTTACTAAGTGTGTATACACACACACATGAGTGCATATTAAAATAGTGAAAACTGAGTAAATTCCATAGTATGATTAACAGTATTTTACTAATATTGATTTTTATGACTGATATTATACTATCATTAAATAAGGGGAAATAGGTACATGAAACTTTATGTATTATCTTTGAAAGTTCTTGACTACCTCAAATTTTTAAATTGCTAAAAAAATTTTAAAAGATGTATACAAATCTTTTTAAGAAAATCTTAACAATCTCAATTAATTAAAAGTAACCAATGTAGGCTATAGAGCTTGAATCTCTTTGCAGCTAGATTGCTCTCTATCTGGATTTTGCATGTACCTATTGTTTCTTCACTGTTTTTCTGGAAACTAACTGAAAGTTCTTGAAGATATGAGCTATATTTTATTTACTCCTTTTAGCGCATGTAGCACTACAGTTTTTTTTTTTTTTTTTAAAGACAAATCCTAGTAAACTTTTGAACTGAGCATGTTAGGCAATTCTGGCAACACTGAATACATTTCTGAAGGGAGATGGAGTTGTGCTACAGTGACTAGCTGTGTGGGTGTGATTAGTTTCTCTATTGTGAATTCCTCAAGGATAAAATAGAGCTGAAGACAGCATGGTATCAGGGTACTGTTAGGAGAGTTAAATGAGTTCACATTTGTGCAATACTCAGAATAATTCCTGACACACAGGAAAAATTCAATAAATATTATTTTCATAACACACTTAAAAATATGACTTTATGACCCACAAGAATCAAAATGATAACCAACTGTTAAGTGATCATAGTCTTTAACTTCTTACTAAATTTCAATGGAAAGAAGTCTTTGAATTAGAATTATAGAGAAAAAGGCTCATTAAGCCATCTTAACTGTACCTGTAGTTTTGCCTTATAAAAATGATTAGTGAAAAAAAAAGCCCAAAATGACTAGTACTCCAGTGAGGTCTTAAATCTCCTTAATTTCTAATAATGATATTATATGTAAAATGCCAATTAATAAAGACAAAGCCTAAAGGTTTCAATTTCACATGCCCTCTGTGAGTTTCTTGCTTAACTGACTTACTAACTTCTCACTCTTCTTTTTTTTTTTTTTTTTAAACAGGATAGCCTGACTTTGTAGTCCAGGTTGGCCCTGAGCTCACTATGTAGCCTAGGCAAGCCTCCTGTCTCTGCCTCCCGAGTGCTGGGATTACAGGTGTGAGCCACCATGCCCAGCTAAAATATTTTATTTTGGTAAATATATTTTCCTTTTTTTTTTTTGTTTTTGTGTGCCATGCATCGTAGCACTGAGCAGGAGATCAGGGTCTGCTGCAGGGGTCTCTGATAATTCAGTACTTACTTTGAACAATAAGGGAAGCACTTTTATTTACATTTTATATACCTTGAAACAGAAACAGATATTGTGGAACAAACTCATTAACTCAGGAACATACAGCTAAAGAGAAGTGAAAAGCACTTGGCTACTCAAAGAACTTCAGCAATTTAAACTCTTCTGCTGCTGTCCTGAGTGCAGGGTTTGCTTTCACGTTTCTAAAGAAGTAAAGAAGGAATGGAGCTTTGTGATAAAGAGCAAGGATGATTCTGAGTCTGTTTGGCTGCCATCAACTGGATGCTTACAAACAACAAATGTTCTTTTCTGATAATTCTGGGGCCTGAGAAGTCCGGGATTGAGGCACCAGGGATTTGTTTCCTCATGAGGACCTGCTTCCTCAAAGACAGCCTACCCCATGCCACAATCGCACACGATGGAAGGTGCGAGGGAACTTTCTGGGCTCTAAAGAGACTAATCTCCTTCATGAGGCCTCTGCACACCTGTTCATGTCTCAAAGGCCTCACCTCCTATGCTCTCCTCTTGAGGCTTAGGGTTTCAACATATGAATTTTGTGGAGACACCTATACTCACCCTATTATGAATGAGAAAAGAGATCTGCATGTTGTTGTTTTTCTTTCAATACAGTGAAACATCTCTCAGCCTTTCTTCACTGTAAAGGGAAATGTCACTAATTGTGAGCTCAACTGGGAAGCTGTGCATTTGATAAAACTTTTTTTTTGAGACATGGTTTTACTATATTGTTCAGACTGGCCTTGAACTCACTATGTAGCCCAGGCTGGCCTCGAATTCATGGTGAACCTTTTGACTCAGCCTCCCAAGTGCTGGGATTATGGGTCACCTGACCTGGCTGCTAAAACTTTTAAAAACACTTAGTCACTTTAAAATGGGAATAAGTAATTTACATTTATTCCTCTTCTATCTCTTAGAAACATACTCCTTTTCTCTTCTACACTTTACCAGCACAGTTATAGTGATCATAAAATTTCAGACTAAGGAGGAAACTGAGAAGACAGACATCTAGCCCACCTCTTTAAGGTAAAGAATAAGGCCCAGAAAGGAAGTGATTAAAATAAAAACAAAGGGGGCCGGAGGGTTAGCTCAGTGGTTCCCACGCCTGCCTCACAAGCGCAAGGTCCTGAGTTGGATCCCTGGTAACTACATATAATGCTGGGCGTGGAGACTCACGCCCACCAACAATCAACACCGCATACCACAATGCCGGACGTGGTGGCTCACGCTTGTAATCCCAGCACTCAGGAGGCAGAGACAGGAGGATTGCTGAGTTTGTGGCGGCTTGCCTGGGCACCATAGTGAGCTCAGAGCCAGCCTGAACTACAAAGCGAGACCCTGTCTCAAAAAGCAAAAAAATAAAATAAAATAAAAGATAAAAAAATAAAAACAAAGGGAGGACTGAAGCTGTGACTCAGTAGGCGCACAATTGCATAGCACATGTGAGGCTCTTGATTCATTCACAGCACTAAAAAAAGGGCCAACATGTCCCTGGAATAAAGTGTTCCATCCCCAGGAAATGTCCCCCTGCAAAGGTATCACAACCTTAGGCCTGGCAGTACTCAGATGGGTCCATAACGGACAGCAGCATCAGGCCATGTCCTTCTGAGCTAAACGTCACTGAACTCAAGCTAGCTGTGGCCAGCAGAAAGGTCACAGTTCTCTAGGGACAGTAAATGTAAATCTAAAATTTCCAGTTTTAGTCCTAATGTTGTGTTTCCCTTTCCATTTGTCACTTGAACTTCAGAAGTGAACAAAGTAAACCTTTCATAATACTCAAAAAGCAAACATCTGAATTTCATATACTAAAAATATACAGTTAGAGATTATAAGATAAATTCTGACAAAACTTTAAAAAGATATGTATGCAAAATTAATCTACAGTGACAGAAATCAGAACAATGTTTGAGAGAAGGGCTTGACTAGGAAAGGGCAGGAGAAATATCCTGGGATAACAGAAGTGCTCTACATTGTGTTAGGGATGTGGTCAGACTACACACTTAAGATGTGTGCATTTTACTGTATATATATATATACATATGTACATATGTGTGTATACATATATATATATATGTATGTATGTATGTATATATTTTGGTACCAGGGATCGAACTTGGGCCCTTGTACATCCAAGGTTGGTACAGTACCACTTGAGCTATATCTCCAGCCCCCATAAATGATATTTTTAAAAAGCAAATTCATGTAAAAAACTACTCATGTAGAAATTCATCCAAAGAGTGACTCAGTTGATAAAAGGCAAGGTACAAGCCAATGGAGATATTTCAAAAACATTGTAGCTAAATGCATTTCTGCTCAACTATTGTAGGTAGTTTCCTTTCAGGCTATGCCAGTTAATGGATTCTGCCTTTAACAGGAAGGAGAGCATTATTTTAAAAATTCTATACTACTGTGATAACATATCCATTGATTTGTATTATCAACTGAAATATATTTGCAATTTAATAGAAATGTATTCTTTCTTTCTCTCTCTCTTTTTTTTTTTTTTTTTTTTTTTTTTTTTTTTTTTTTTTTTTTTTTTTTGTGGTGCTAGGGATTGAACTTGGACCCTTGTGCTTCCAAGGTAGGTACAGTACCACTGGAGGCAAATCCCCAGCCCAGAAATGTATTCTAAAGATAAAAGATAAAACTTTTATAGAAAAGGGAAGAAAGCTGAACACAGTGTACACTAATTAAGTTTTCATATTTCTATTTTCTGTACTAGTTTACTACAAATACCAGAGTATATATATGGACATTCTCCCCACTGTGTACTATATTTGTTAACAGTCTTCAAACACACACAAAAAGACTGTTTAAAAGGCTAATGAATTAGTTATTTTCTGGTTGATGAGGACAAGATATTGGTTGGAAACCAGGTAAATAGGCACAGAACAGGTTAAAGACACTTCTGTTAATGTTTATCATAAGACAAGTAGAAAAGGAAAACCTAGTGTTCAAGTTATAGGGTAGAAAAGGACAGCAAAAACGTTCACCTCCTCAGCAAAATGCATTTAAATGATAAATTAAAATTTATGATAAATGATAATAATGATAATTATAATAATGATAATTAAATGATAATTAAAATTTAAATGATAAATTCAAGCAGAGCTTGGTACAGGATCTAGTACACTACCTGGAACACTGATAAAAGGTAGCTATTGAAGAAAACAATAAATTACTTATTATACTAATGAAAGATGCAGAGGTGAGTTACCGTCCCTCTCTTTTGCAATGCTCTTACCAGATCTGGCTTTATTTGATGAATGAGGGGAAGGGACAGCCACATGGAGCGCACTGTGGTGAGCACTGTGGACAGCCAGGACTGCTGCACCTCACGGCTTCTTGGAATCCAGTGAATGTAGTATTTGTTGCACTAGACAGAGGCAACAAAAATCCAAGTCAACTAGGTCACTGATGCCAAAGTTAAACACAGTTAACATTTGAAGAAACCAAAAATGCTTTCTTGTTTATTTTTTATTTTCATTCTGAGCATTTTAAAATTAGTTATAAAATATATTGTCATCATTGGAAAGACAGATGTACACTTCTGTTCATAGCAGCTCAGTTCGTGATAGCCCAATCTTGGAAACAACCCAAATGCCCATCAACTGGAGACTGGATAAAGAAGATGTGGTTTTTAATGGAATATTACTCTGCCATAAAGAATGACAAGATTGATTCATTTATGTGCAAATGGAGACACCTGAAGGGCACACTAATAAGTGAAATAAACAGAACACAGACATGTAAATATGGGATCTTTTCTTTGATATAAGTACCTATAGAGGTAAAGGAGCTCTAGAATGTATGATAGTTTCTGTAATATCCAAAAGGAATTTGGTATGGGAATGTAATGAGGGGAAGGAATAAATATGATTTGGAAAAAAATAAAAGAGTATGTATATAGGGGGTGGGGAGGGGATGGGTGGGCAGGGATGTGGGTAAAAATGAGAATTGACCTGTGTCACATATTGGTACAAATTCCCCAACATTTTCTGTGATTGTGAGCTGTGCATATAATGTACCAATAAAGTTTACTGAATAATGAAAAAAATAAAAATAAAAATATTTATTGTCATGCTTTATCTAACAGTCTCATCATTGTGTTATGACAGAAAAACTCCTGAATATCATTCAAAAACATGCTGAAGTAGGCTTTGACAATAAATGTCTATACAATATGTTATGAGCAAAAAGATGAAATGCTGATATACAAATTGGTTTTACACAATGGTACAAAGAACACCAAGATGAGCAAAGAAGATGAATATTTTTAAACCGAAGACATACAAATAGCTAACAAACATAAAAAGATGGTTAAAAAGAAGCACAGAAGTTATTTTTCATCTACATGATTAATAATGACTGTAGCTACTAGGTGTTGTTCAGGAGCTTGAGAAGCTGACATTCATATTCCATGCTCCAGTACACTGGTATAGCTCTTTGGAAGGGCAGCCTGTCAGAATTTGTGTGTCTACCTTTGATCTAGTATCTTTGTTTCTACAAATATATCTTAAAGATTAACCCACACATCAATTCACTTTATCACTCTCTATATTTACAGAAATTGGAAGCAGGCTAAATATTCTCAAGTAAGTTCATACAATAAAATATATGGTCCTGATTGAAATCCCAAAAGCATATTTTACAGAGCTACAGAAAATAATCTAAAAATTCATCTGGAACCAAAGCAATTTAGGCAACAAGATTATGGCAGGGCATATCACAATCCCCAATTTCAAACTATACTACAAAGCCACTGTGATAAAAACTGCATGGTACTGGCAAAGAAACAGATCTGAGAATCAGTGGAACAGATTAGAAGATCCACAAACAACTCCAGATATTCTAAACCACCTCATCTTTGACAAAGGAGCCAAATATCCTCAATGGAGGAAAAAATACAGACTATTTAAAAAGGGTGCTAGAAAAACTGGGTTTCAACCTGCCAAAGACTAAAGCTAGGTCCACCTCTTTCAAGATGCACCAAACTAAAATCAAAGTGGACTAGAGACCTAAATATTAAAACAAAAACACTAAACCTGCTATAAAACAGGTTAGGTTAGAACTCTTGTAGACACTGGGTCAGGGAAAGTCTTTAAAAACAAAACCTCTACAGCATAAGAACTAGCAGAAGGAATCAACAACTGGGATCCCATCTTATTAAAAAGCTTCTGCAAGGCAAGATAAACCACCAGTAGAGCAAAAAGACAACTGACAATGTGGGAAAAAATGTTTACCAACTATTTCTCAGACAAAAGGCTACTATCTTGAGTATATAGTTTTTTAAAAATCAGCCCCCCCCAAATTTAAGGACGCAATTCAAAAATGGGCATCTGAAATGAACAGATACTTTTCAGAGGAAGAAGAAAAAGCAGCTAAGAAACATATGAAGAAATGCTCAACATCGCTAATCATTTGAGAGATGCAGATGAAAACAATACTGAGATTCCATCTCACTCCACAAAGAATGGCTACTATCTCGAAATTAACTGGGAACAAATGCTGGTGGGGCTGTGGGGAGAAAGGAACTCTTCATTGCTGGTGGGAATGTAGACTCGTGCAACCACCATGGAGATCAGAGTAGAGATTCCTCAAAGAAGTAGGACTTGAGGCCCCATTTGACCCTGCTATTCCCCTTCTAGGTATAAACACAAAAGAATTAAAAGATTCATATCACATTGACATATGTGCATCCATGTTTATAGCAGCTCAGCTTATGATAGCTAAATCTTGGAAACAACCAAAATACCCATCAACCAGACTGGATAAAGAAGATGTGTGTGTGTGTGTGTGTGTGTGTGTACATGTATGCGTGTGTATGTGTAAAATAAAATGGACTATTATTCTGCCATAAAGAATGATACATTTGAGTAATTTATACTCAAATGGATATACCTTGAGGACATACTCATAAGTGAAATTAATAGATCACAGATATGTAAAGACCATATCTTTTCTCTGAAAATGTAAATGAGTTCTAAAATATATGATAAATATTGGGAAATAGAAAACATTCAAAGGGAAAGGGGTATAGGGATAAGCAAAGATGAGAAAGAAAAGAATTTATAGTAAAAAAGGAAACAAAGAATATGTATATGGGGGCAAGGGTTGTAGGATGGGCAGGGGTATGGGAAAATAGAAGAACTAAATCATGTCATGCCCTGGGTACAAATTCTCAATGTCAAATGTGAGCATGATGTGTATATAAAATGTACCAATAAAACTGATTTAAAAATAAAATAAAATAAAATACATGGGCACGTGCCAACATGACATTCGTCTCTATGCACTTATGTAAAAGACAACATTAAGTGAAACCTCTAAGTTGTAGGACCTTATAATATGATCCAGTATCTTTTAACAAAAAAACTCATGTATACATTTTATTTTATTTTATTTTTTTATTTGTTTGAGACAGGGTCTCACCTTTTTTTTTTTTTTAATGAGACAGGGTCTCGCTTTATGGCAGTCCATTTTATTTTTTTAATGAGACAGGGTCTCGTTCAGGCTGGCCCTGAGCTCACTATGTAGCCCAGGCAAACCTTGAACTCAGCAGTCCTCCTGCTTCTGCCTCTTAAGTGCTGGGATTACAGGCGTGAGCCATCACACCCAGCACTGTGGTATGTGGTACTGATTGCTGGTGGGTCACTATGCCAGGCACTGTGGTATGTGGTTACTGGGGATCGAACTTGGGACCTTGGGTTTGCTAGGCAGGCGCTGGAACCACTGAGCTAAATCCCTGGCCTCATACATGTTTTTTATATACATATACATACATTCGTTATTTACATGGAGAAAATCTGAACATAATATCATAAATTATAAAGAAGATACAGACCTTTTTCATTTTCCATGCTATACACATAAAATTCATAAAAATATATAATTATTTTAATTATCAGAAAAACCAACACATTTTCCCTGAATCAAACTTCTAGGTATGTTAGTAATCTATTGTTATCCCAAATTTTAGCAGCTTAAAACGACAAACAGCTTTTGTTTCTCACAACTTCTGTGGTTCAACAATCAGGAGTGGCTTGGCTGGATAACTCTGGGTTGAAATGTCTTATGAATTTGAAAGCAAGTTGTTGGCTAGGGCTACAAACAACTCAGGACATGACTGAAGCTGGAAATCCACTTCCAACATTGCTTGCCCACACATCTGGTAACTTAGTACTGGTAATTGGCTGGTGGCCTTAGTTCTTTGCCACAGGGAACTTTCTATAGTTATATGAATGTTCTCATTAACAGCTTAGGAGGTGGAGCCTGGTTACAGACAGGTGACTGGGGGCATGACCCGGAAAGGTCTCTCTCCTTGGCGTCGCCCTTCTCTCTCTGCTCCCTCGCCCCCACCCAGGTCCTTCCACTTAGAGCCAGCCTCACATTGAGTGAAATCATGAGCCAAAGTCAATCTCTCCTGTTTTAGGCTGTAAGTGTTGGATATTTTTTCCCCACGAACAGGAAAGTGACTAAAGTATTTACCAATCATTTACCTTAATGAATCCAAAGTTGTAAGGTACTTAATATTGAACTAAAAGCTAATACTGGGTAGTTTCCAAACTACACAATATATGGGAGCAATAACTAATCAGTTAAACATTTTTGTAGTTTGTGCATGCCTAATGTGTGGAGAATATTAACTGAAAACCAAGTAGTAGGACAAGTAGTACTACACAGCTGAAAGTCTGTTCTTAGAAACCTTTCAAGTCAGGAATGTGAAATTAGGAAAGATTGTGCATATAACATACCTATATTACAGTATTCTCACTTGGTCTTTGGACAGATTAATATTTCTGCATTAAACTATTGTTATTCTCCACTTGTTATAAAATTTTGTTTTTTCCATAGAAGAGCACTTTTTTATATTCTTATTAATATCTATTTTTTACATTAGATAAAATGTAAAAAATTTTTGAAGTAAAGAAAAATATGGATATTCACACCAATGGGGATAAAAATCAATATTTCACTGTTAAGTTCATGAAAAACTTAAGCTTTTTTCTATTTTTTAGGATTTTAGGTAAGGAACTGTGGACCTTTAACAAAATGTATTTGAATCTAATAAAATGTCCTGTCACTGTGATTAGCATGATAAAAATAATCGAGTAAGGTCTTATCAAAGCTTGTGGATGTTACTGCCACCAAACTTCGTGACCTGATCTCCAAGTCTGAAATATTTTCTTTTTTTTAAGCATGGGTATTTATCATCTTTCATTAATTTTTTCTTACAGCTATTAGCATATGCCTTTGTAAAGAAGCAGCGAACAATATTTCTGGGTTGTACATACATAGTGTCCCTAGAGAATCAAAGAGCAATTACACTCAGTCTGGTTCTTCTGTGTCTTCTTAGCTCCAGGAAGGAAATGCTCGGGAAACGCTCAGGGTTGGAAAGGCAGGGTGCTGATGAGGACAGCGGCCCGAGACCCGGATGTGGAAGAAGACTGCAGACTGTCCCCACACGGTGCCACCTTGTTCGGGAGCATACAAAGAGCCTACTATACAAAGCAACTATGAGAAGACTGAAGAAACAAGAAAATGGGTTTAGGAAGTCCCAGGTTATCCTCAGAAGAATCACGACTAGAGGAGGTATGCTCTGGATGGAAGCTGTTGGGCCTACAAGTTGTAAACCAAACAAACTGGTGTGAAGTTAGACAATAAGATTAGTAACTGAAGTCTAGTGAACTGCCTTTTAAATTATGAAGGTTCCAGCCAAAGATGAGGCCTTCAAGCCTCCAGACTAGATGCTTAGCTGTGGAGGGTATGTTGGATCCACTTGTGTGCCAGGGCTGACTGGCACACACTGGTGATCACGTGCCTGGAGTGCCCGACCACTCAGTGCCCATTCTGCTCTCAGAAGTGCTCCAGTTTACATAATAAAATATAGGCTTCCCCACAAAGTCAGGCAAGGACTAGCTTTTTCCAAGTCAGAGGGAAGAATATTAACTCACAACAGCCTGGAGAGTCAGTGTATGGAAGAATCTGCACTGAGGACAAAGGTAGTTTCAGTCACAGCTGGGATGAAGTCAAGACTGGGTCCTGCCATTGAGATAAGCATGACTGGCAGGGGACCGGACAGGCCACACGATGTCACTCTGAGACCGACTATTCTGTACTACGGAAGCCTCCACCTTCAAATCCCTTCAAATCTTCCTTACATTATTGTTATTTTTTAAATAATAATTTTAGCTAACTGGAAATCCTACCAAAAGACCCCTTTCTAAACTCAAGGCTTCCACAGTTAGTGACCAGTTCTCCTCAGCGGCCTCTCACCTGACTCTTTCCCCACCCCTGACAGAAGTGGACTGAAGGTAATTGACGGCCTTCTTGTACTGCCTACAGGAATCACTGAGAGCCTGGCCACAGCAAAGTCTGGAGAACGTTTTTATTTTACACAGTTTTAGAACATAATCAAATATACAGAGAAGTTGATGAAAAATTATCAATAGAAGACCTGTATCCTATCTGGGCTTCCTAATTAAGGAGGGCCAGAAGCCATGTCTTGTAATATTCTATATGCCCAGAGGGCTTCCAAATGCTCCCTACACATACTTGATTGATGTTTGTTAAAATATTTAGTGACGGGCCGGAGGGTTAGCTCAGTGGTTCCGGCGCCTGCCTCGCAAGCACAAGGTCCTGAGTTCGATCCCCGGTAACCACATATAATGCTGGGCGTGGAGACACGCCCACCAGCAATCAACACCGCATACCACAATGCCGGACGTGGTGGCTCACTCCTGTAATCCCAGCACTCGGGAGGCAGACAGGAGGATTGCTGAGTTCGCGGCGGCTTGCCTGGGCACCATAGTGAGCTCAGGGCCAGCCTGAACTACAAAGCGAGACCCTGTCTCAAAAAAAAAAAAAAAAAAAAAAAAATTTAGTGACAAGATAGACAAGAAAAGCAGAATTCTGAAAAAAAAATAGAGAAATGGATTTTTTTTTCCCCAGGCTTCTAGTTTATCTGAATTATGTGAAACACTGAGTTAAATACTAATAGTATATGACAACTTTTAAATTTCAAAGTATATTCCAGAATTACATCACTGCTAAAAGCCACAAACATATCTGGCTTTAGATTTGTGAAAACTAAATAGAGGTTTATGGTGAATTAGATGGAAATAATTTCACCAAAGAATCCAGATGGCATCATAAACCACAACAGAGTACATCGAGTGGTCTATGAAGTCATTCTTTTTTGTTACCACACAGTGAAATGTACAATACATTTATTATTTAATGAATGCCACATTATTGTAGAATCTTAGAAACAAGACCAAAAAAAACCCAGTAAAATGAAATTGTAAAAGCAGTTTCAGCTTTCACATATATTTTTAAAATGCATGTTGGATGGTTCAACCAATCATTCTGAAATCAAGATGATCAAGATTTACCACACAAAAAAATGTATATGCATGTCCTCCACGTACTTGGTGGACACTTCATAGTAGCTAATGACAGTGCCATGGCGACACAGGCAGGGGAGGTGTGTTCCAGGCAGTCTCGCTGAGCAGCAGCTCTGCCACCTTGCGCAGAATAACTCCCCATCACTCACCCCCCTGGGACACATGAGGCCTGCCTCTGGGGCCTCAGGGACCACCGGGGTCTCTCACAGGCTTTCAAGGCTGACTGGCCAAGACAAACAAGGCTTGCGTGCTCGCCCCTCCTGAAGGCCTGTAGCCACTGCCAGCCTCACCATGAAACGCTCCTTCTTACCTAATGGTTTTCTGGTAAGACACCAGAAAAGACACCTCAGAAAAATTAAAAAGTAGTTTGTTTAGGATTTGTTAGGATTAGACATTCAGAAAAATTATTAGGATTGAGGAAAATAAAGTAGTTTGTTTCTGTGAACATTACGGGGTTCTTGTGTGAAAGATTTTTAAGCCCTTTATAATGAATATGGGTTACCCTCTTCCCAGGCCTTTGACCCTTCTTTTTACAACACCCCAGTTTTCCTCTGAACCTCGCATTCATCTGACATCTACCAGATAGTTTTGCTTCTTCACCCCAACCCTAGCTCTAAGATAGACCTAGAATAGATGAAGCAACACCTAGACTTTCTGTTGTCATTTTAAAAATGTATGCTAAATAATTGAAAAACAATCCATCTGAAATCAAAATGACCATCATTTATCATAAAGTACTAACTATTTCTAGTCAGTGATAGCTGAATGATGGCGATATAAAAACAGTGGAGAACATGAAGGAGAAAATATTCTCTGGGGCTTCTGGGAAAAAGAGGGCTCATCTCACAAACCACCAGAGACCCACGTCTTCCTCAGGCAGTGTAGTATGAGGCAACACTACTTTTTGCCCCTCTAACAGGAGGGCCCAGAGCTGCCAGAGGCAGGACTAGGGGAGCTGTGGAGCTGCCACTGTAGAGGGCAGGGCAGAGGGACCCCATCACTACTGAGAATTCTTGACAGGTGAACTGTGTCTTACCAGAAACAAGACTAAACTTTCCTTGTTTTATAAATTGATAATTTCCCTTCATTATATTTGTTATGCTGCTGGATTTCAGAGCTGTGGTCTTCACAATAAACACAGATTAATCGATTCCTTCACACATCAAATCTCCAATGAACATCTAACAGGTGTAGAAATTGGGATACACAAAGGTCATCAGGACACTCTCAGGGACTCGCTATGGTCTGGATGAGTGACAGAAAAATGGCAATTGCAAAAGCTCTCTCATTTCCTATTAGCTATCTTTCATTTTGCTCTTTATTTGTATTGTAGGTTTCTCATGTAAGAGAAACCGAGATGTTTTGCAGATTGGAAGGGGACTACGAGGCGGAGGTAGGAGGAGGAAGGGAAAGAGCAGGGGATGAGAAAGGAATTGAGATGTGTCATGTACCCCAAACCAGCTTTCATGAGGAACATGATCATTCCATATTTCAAATACATACTAATAAAAATTGAGAGAAAATGAAAAACTGACCACTGCAAACAAAAAGATAAATATGGGGCATAAGTATTAAAGATATCAGCAATATATGAAACAACAAACTATACTTTGCTAAGTTAGGCTTCTTGGTGGTGATGTCTGACATGACTTGTGAGAGCTACAAAATTCACCAGGCATGGCGGGGAGGTGTCTTCCAGAAAAAGCAGCAGCATATTCGGAGAAGAGAGGCGTGAGGAGCGTGGAGCATAGCGTAAGAAGCAGGGTAGAGAGCAGCAGAAATTAGAGTCGGAGAGGGAAAGCCTGCAAGTCCATGGCATGGGCACGTACTTGAATATGAAGGTGATGGGAGCTACCAACATGTTTAGAATGGGGAGTAAAGTGAGCAAATCTGCTCGGGAGCCCTGGGGCAACTATGAGAACAGACGGAGGGAGGGGAGCACAACCAGAGGAAGGAAGCGAACTTATGGCCCAAGGAATCTGTGGCACATGTGTCACCATGGGCTGTCTGCTCTCACTGAAAGGTTCGCCATCCCTGCCCTGGGGGGAGAGAACAAAAAAGAGGAAACAGGCTGAGGGCCTATCATTTTTTATTGTGATCTGATTTCAAGTATAACTTTGAGTCAATACAATATTCCCTAAGCACAAAATATATCAATGTTAGAAAACATGTACCGACAATTTTCAGGTGGAAATAGGGTAGCGAGGGGTTTGACTGGGGCAACTGGTTGACCTAGCAGGTGGGAATCAAGAAAGACAACACTCTCAATCTGGGCTAGAGAGGCGGGGCTGGAGCTTCAGCCTTCCTCACCTGACAGCTCACAAGGGACAGCTGGGGGTCATGGTGGCCAGCACGGAGTTCTGACCCCAGCCAAGCCTCTTGGCCATGGCACACTGAGGTCAAGACAGGCTGACGGAGCTGGCTGTCAGCGGGACCCACTCTGAGAAGCCCCCTCAGTCCCGGGAACCTCCTCAGCCCCCATGAAGCGAGCACCGCCTGTGCAGGGAGGATAAGTGAACAGTGCTTAGCTCAGTGCTTCCTTTCCTCCCTCAGTGTGCTCAGCTCCTCGGCCATCCTCACGGAGGCTCTCAGGGCTTGGCCTCATGCCATCCCGGGTGAGGCTGTAACTCCCAGGCTCCAGAAGGTTCCCAAAGGGACCAAAGAGCTGCAAAAGGGCAAAAGTGCAGAGTGCAAAAGAAAGGACGTAGGCAGTTCCCAAACACGACATGCCCTGATTCTGTAACAAAAGAGAAGCACGTTTGTACTTACAGTGTAAGTTATGAATTGAGGGCGGGGGTCTTAACTTAGTGCACAATGCATACCTCACAAATTGGGTTATTGATTAGTTCAAACATTGGCTATTAAAATGTCATTAATTTGCTTTAAAATAGAGAAACAACAATAATATATTATGAAATGTTACTGTAGCATATTGTATGAATGCTTAGTTCTGGAAACAGAGGAAGAAATAATTAAGGTTTAGGGAGGAATTTAAGACATTTAAGCTACTTGAAATGCTTTAGCAAGTATGTCTAAATCTATGTGATACATTATTTCTCTTTTAAAAAATTGTACATCTTACTTACACATTGTGATCACATTCAACATTAAGAATTTGTACCAGTATATGACATGACTTAATTCTCATTTTTTCCCATTCTCTGCCCCCCAAGACCTCCACTCCCTATACACATAAACTTTGTTTCCTTTTTTTTTTTCTTCCCGGTACTGGGGATCAAACTCAGGCCCTTGTGCTTCCTAGGTAGGCATGGTACCACTTGAGCTAAATCCCCAGCCCTGTTTCCTTTTTTTAATAATCAAATTTTTTCTTTCCCTTCGTTTCTTACTTCTATCCCCCTTCTCCTTTGAATATTTTCTTACTATTTTATAATACTTATCATGCATTTTGGAACTCATTTACACCTTAAATTCCTCATACCAGAGAAAAGCCTGATATATTATTTCAAAGATATATTCATTGAAACAGCCACATCAGAATTTCTGCAAAAAATTATACTTTAGGGCTGGAGATTTAGCTCAGTGGTTCTGGTGCCTGCCTAGCAAGCGCAAGGTCCCTGGTTCAACCCCTGGTAAACACATACAATAATACCAAGCATGGTGACTCACGCCCACCAGCAATCAGTACCACATACCACAGTGCTGGGCATGGTGGCTCATGCCTGTAATTCCAGCACTTGGAAGGCAGAGGCAAGAGGACTGCTGTGAGTTGGAGGCTTGTCTACATAGTGAGCTCAGGGCCAGCCTGAGCTACAAAGTGAGACCCTGTCTCAAAAAAAAAAAGGTATAGAAGCCTTTAAAAAATTATACTTTATTAAAATATTTCATTCATTTAGTTTTCTTCCAAATTACTTGCAGCTTTTTCTATAAGTGACTATAGCTAACGTTTATTAGAATAAGAAAAGATGCATGAAAGAATTTTAAAACTCACATTGGAAAGACAGATGTACACCCTTGTTCATAGCAGCTCAGTTCGTGATAGCTCAATCTTGGAAACAACCCAAATGCCATCAACAGGAGAGTGGATAAGGAAGATGTGGTTTTTTAATAAAATGGAGTATTACTCTGCCATAAAGAATGACAAGATCGATCCATTTAGGTGCAAATGGAGACACCTGGAGGATATACTAATAAGTGAAATCAATAGATCACAGATAGGCAAATTCCATATCTTCTCTTTGACATGAACACCTGTAGATGCAAATGAGCTCTAGAAAGTATGACAGCTTTTATAGAGTGGCAAATTTCCATAGGAAATTTGGTGTGGGAATGTAATGAGGGGAAGGAATTAAATATGATACAGAAAGAAAATAAAAGAGTATGTATAAAGGGGGTGGGGAGGTGTGGGTGGGTAGGGATATGGGTAAAAATGAGAATTAACTTGTGTCATATACTGGTACAAATTCCCCAATGTTATACGTGATTGTGAGAGGTATATAAATTGTACCAATAAAGAATTCAATTAAAAAAAGAAAAGAAAAGCTGGGCGTGGTGGCTCACGTCTGTAATCCCAGCACTCAGGAGGCAGAGACAGGAGGATTGCTGAGTTCGAGGCTTGCCTGGGATACACAGTGAGCTCAGGGCCAGCCTGAACTGCAAAGCGAGACCCTGTCTCAAAAAAAAAAAAGAAAAGACGCATGTATATTGGTCATGTTCCAAACCTGTAGTGAAGTTAAAACATGAGCTGTAATACATAGTTTACAAACTAAAACAAAATCCCACAATCACTATTATATCATTTACAAACACTCCTCTTAGAACTTCTTAGAAATTGAAGACAGACACTAAATGCATTAAATTTAGAGGTCTCAGGCAGCTGTGCAGAGCCTCAATGGAAGTCGAGAAGTTAGCACCCCACCTGGTGGAAACATCTGGCAGTGATAACTGGAAGCAGCCAGGTTAGTTTCAGAGGTTTGGACTGGTCAGATGCTGAAGCCACCAAACTATCACGCACAAACCAAAAACGCAACCCCTCAAGTCGCAGGGAGGCCAGAGAAATGGAAAAAAATGAGAATAAAGATGTGTCATGTACAGGTACAAATCCTCAATGTTGACTGATCATAATATTGTATGTATAAAATGTACCAATAAAATCAATTAAAAAATGCAACCCCTCCAAATAAAACCAAACTGAAAGAATTCCTATTTATTAAAATAACAGCAAAACATTTACACTCTCACAATACAAGTACCTTAGCTTTAAAATATTGGTGATTATGATATCTGGGTTACTTCTTTAGTAAATAAATATTCTATGTCAAAGTTGTTCCTTTCACTGGGGTTGTACTATTCTGAATGCCATTTGGATACCTGAATGTGACTCTTTCTTTTGTTCTTTCTGAAGTTTCTGGTATCTCTATCAGTAGTTTTGATACTGTACATGACTTACCTTACTGTGGCCACAGTTAATTGGAGTAAAAATTCTTGTTTAAGTTTGAAGGTCATGTCCTTCTAGTTCTTGGAATTTACCCAGGTTCATCTTTTTTTTTTTTTTTGTCTGAACTTTTCTCCTGTTTCCTTGTTCTTTCTGGGTAATAGACCTTCAACATCCAGTTTAGTTGCCTAACTTTATTATTTTTCTCTATTGTTTTTACTCTTATGTTTTATATTAGAGTTCTTTAATGTAATCTCAGTCATTTATGGACTTTTTCTTTTGTGCAATCAAAATTTTAATGCTTTGGTATGTATCTGGGTAAAAAAAAATCTTTTAAAAACGTTATAATTGCCCTCTCATTTCTCTAAAGTAACTATTTTAAGCATCCACCCCTATGCACACGTACCCTGCATTGCCCTTTTCTCTGATTCCTTTTTTTAAAAGTTCTTTTTACTGATTGTAGTTTTAGTTTCTCTATGGTACAGGCATTCGCATATGTCAGACAGTCATTTTTTTAAGGGGGAGGAGAAAAGACTCCTCCTCACCCCACTGGACAAAACTTGAGGACAGCTGAGTTGCCACAACTCGTGACACGATTGGAAGGGCCTGCACTCACACCTTGTGGATGGAGGCCAGTGCTGCTGCTAAACTTCTGATAAAACAGCACATTCCCTCACAAAGATCTATCTGGCTCAAAATGTCAAGAGTAGCAAGTCTGAGAAATCCTGGTTCCTATTAATGAATGAGGCATTAAGGAGTGGACTGAAGCTCTGTGCTACTGGATAGAGCTTGTTACAGAGTGAAAAGCCGTCAGGACCTGTGTGTTAGAATCCACCATTCTGTTCTCTTTTCAAGTCAGTTTCTTCAAAACTAATCTTCAACTTTCTGCCTGGAGTATATAAATGTAGCACCACGGGAACTGATACAAAAATGAACCCAAGTATTGATACATGCTGGGAGGACAGAGTAGGTATTCACTCCTTGGAAGCCTATTTTTAGGACAAATTTCACAGCATTCTCAATTTGGCTTGGCATTTCCAAAGGCAAAACCTACGCAGCTCAACCTCTCCGGGGTGAAAGCTCCGGTTCTCCACGGGGTGGGATACGGGATACGGGGCTGCATGTCTAACTGCTCTGTAGCCAAACTTCAGCCAAGAGGCCTGTCTTCAGCTCCACCCTGTAAGCCAGGCTGCAGCGGGACCTAAACACCTACATCACCTTTTATTCACGAGCATAGCCCTGCTTAGGATTTCCAGTATTTATGCTCTTTCATCTCCTACTGCATCAAAAACTTCTTGAAGTAAAGAAGCATTTCTTCCTCTTGGGCCAGAGATTTAGCTCAGTGGTTCAGGCACCTGCCTCGCAAGCGCAAAGTCCTGAGTTTGATCCCCAGTAACCATATATGATGCTGGGCGTGGAGACTCACGCCCACCAGCAATCAATACCACATACCACAGTGCCGGGCGTGGTGGTTCACGCCTGTAATCCCAGCACTCGGGAGGCAGGGACAGGAGGATTGCTGAATTCGAGGCTTGCCTGGACTACATAGTGAACTCAGGGCCAGCCTGAACTAAAAAACGAAACCCTGTCTCAAAGAAAAAAAAAGAAGAAGAAGCATTTCCTCCCCATATTTGTATTCTTCATACAACTCAGAAAAAATCTGTATACAGAGAGTCCCCAACCAAGGCCTACTTTTGGTTTTCAAAGAGGATTTGACCTTGGGGACATGAAGCTCACAGAGAGCTGTCCAACCTATCTCAGCAATGCATATGAGCCAAATACCAGCATCATAACCTCAGCAGGGATCTGGCGAGGAAAACCTTTAAATTCCAACTTTCTCACTGGGCACGATGGTGCACATCTGTGATCCCAGCTACCTGGGGAGCTGAGGCAGGAGGACCACAAATTCATGATCAGCCTGGACAACTCCAAGATCTGGTCTCAAAATAAATAATAATTTAAAGGCTGGGGATGTGGCTCAAGATGTAGCTTGGCAAGCACAGTTTTGAGTTTGACCCCCCAGTATGAGGGAAAATCATAATAATAATCAGAACTTTAAAAGCCAGGTTGTACCTCGGTGGCAAAGCCTCTATCCTGCATGTGCCAAGGCCTGGAGTCAGTACCAAGTACTGCAAAAACAAGCAACAAAGGTTTCTCTGGGTGGAAAACTATGCCAAAGATATAAAAGCCTCTCCAAATTCAAGAAAAGAAAACCAAGCCTAGAAATAACACATGATGTTTCCCAAATAATAAACGGAGAAACTTTTCTCCATCTACCACTGCCACCATTAATCTGTGATTCTAGAAATCTCCGTGCTATTATTGGCTTTTCTAAATTCAATTCTCCGCTGTCTCTACTGAGCCCACATCTAAAATATCAAAGATCAGCAGTGTGCTGCCACCTGGTGGTAACATGAAGGGATGGCATGGACAAGGCCGACAAAGGCTACTGAGGACAGTACAATAGTAGAAATTCAACACATTAAGGAACTTTGCCAGAGTCGGTGATGGCCTAGGAACTCTCTTCTTAAAACTGCTCACAGCCACTCGGGAGGCAGAGACAGGAGGATTGCTGAGTTCGCGGCGGCTTGCCTGGGCACCATAGTGAGCTCAGGGCCAGCCTGAACTACAAAGCGTCTCCTGTCTCAAAAGCAAAACAAAACAAAACAAAACAAAACTGCTCACAGCAAAAACTTTGAAGTCATGTTTGGTTCTTTACTTTTCTTCAAATTACAAATCCAACCTGCTGGGATAGTCTATTAACTCTCTTAGGAAAACATATCCAGAACTGTTTCCTTCGTGGTCCTCTCCTTCCTGGTGGAAGTCACAGCATCCCCGCTGCGTGCTGCCAGTGTGTCGCCCAGCGTGAAGCAGAGCCGGACAGGCCAGGACTCTGAGCCAAACCTCGCAGGAGCCCTCTTTCCCTCAGGGCAGGAGGGGTTCTCCTCCCATCTTTCCGGGATCACTCCCTCTCCTGCTGCTACCACGTCCCCAGCCCAGGCTTGTCCACAGGCCGTTCCCTCTACCTGAAATGCTGTTCTCCGAGCTGTCCCTTTTTTTTTTTTTTTGCTTTTTGAGACAGGGTCTCGCCTTGTAGTTCAGGCTGGCCCTGAGCTCATTGTGGTGCCCAGGCAAGCCGCCGCGAACTTAGCAATCCTCCTGTCTCTGCCTCCCGAGTGCTGGGATGACAGGCGTGAGCCACCACGTCCGGCATTGTGGTATGCGGTGTTGATTGTTGGTGGGCATGTCTCCACGCCCAGCATTATATGTGGTTACCGGGGATCGAACTCAGGACCTTGCGCTTGCGAGGCAGGCGCCGGAACCACTGAGCTAACCCTCCGGCCCCTGTCCCTTTCTTCTTTAAGGCCATGTGGTAGCTGAAACTTCTCCATCAAAACTCCCCGTCCCTCCACCCTTGTACAGCCTCCCATGGCACTGACCATCTTGCGATGAGGAGCTGAAAATGCTTTTAAATGTCTGATGTGGCCCACAGTATTGTCTGTCCTCTGGTCCCCGGCTTCTGTACTTCCTTACATCATATTTAAAGTCTCTCAGCAAGACTTCACTACTGCATTCACGTTATTCACTACGGAGGATTCTTTCCTACTTTAATGTGATACTTTTCCATTGTTTTCTCTAGTAGTTAGTACTAGTGTATAAGAAAGTTACTGAGTTTTGCTTATTTAGATTGCATCTGAGACTTAAAAACTTGTTACCTGTCTTTCTTGATTCTAGATATAATTACTTATAGAATACATGACTTTATTTCTTCTTTTTTAGTATGTGTACCTTTTATTTTATCTTACATGAAGGGCCAAAATAAACAATATGACTAGAGGCTGTTACTCTTATTTTGGTTTTGATTTCAGAGGTAACGCCTCTTAACAGACCTTGACTTTTCCTTCTTTACATACTGTTTCATATTAAGGAAATAACTGAAAATGTTAGAATAATGGATTATTTGTGCAATGTGATGTTTTAGGAGGCTAAATGTGGAGAGCCGAGGGCCTGGACTTGACTCAGAGAAGCCCAAGGTCCGAAGCAACAGCAGCATTTATAAGTATTGCGCATTCCAATAAGTTATTTAAAAATATGAATGTAGGACATGACTTTCACTTAAAGAGGCAAAAAACAAATAAACAAAAAATCAGTTTTGGATATCTGTTATATTGGTTTCTACTACACATATTCATACTCTCAAAATATCTATGAGTACCACAAAATAGGAATTCAACAATCTGCCAGAACACTGTGGTAAGAAGAGATGGAAAGGTCCTTTAATTTTAGCAAGTTAATTAATTTGGACTTATTCATTTTTTACATTTGTTTTTAAAATGACTTTGTTGGTATATTTGATATATACAACATGATCACACTCAACATTGAAAATTTGTACCAGTAGATGGGACACGACTTAATTCTCATTTTTCCCCCTTTCCTCATCAAAATAATATCCACCCCTTCTATAGAAAAGCTAGAAAGCTGTAAGAATATTAGGAGAACCTGAGCATGTATTTCTGTAGTAATTAGTAAAAAACCGAGAACAAGGAAATGTTACACAACTGCTATAGGTTCCCAAGCAATCACCAGAAGGCACTCGGCACATGTGACACACCGGCGTGGACAGCTGTGCGGCGGTGTGTTCTGTTTCCATCTTGGAAGTGCTCAGAACGGAACAAAGCCTCAGACATGGTGACCAAGCGTCCTACCGCTGAGCTATAATCTCAGCCCAAGGTGTACAGAGTAGTGGACCATGTGTAGGGTATAATTTACAAACTAGGTACAGCCGGCTCCCCCTGACAAATTTCCAACACTGTGTGATTGATCACCTGTACATGTGCACATGTAATTCATAATACTCAATTGTACGCACAGAAGTACCAGGAGGAAAAGCACTGGCAGCTGGTATAGCGGTTACCTCTGGACAGCCGGCCTGTGGTGGTGACAAGATACATCTATTTCTTCTTCTATTTACTTATTTTTTTGTACAGGGGATTGAAATGAGGACCTTGTGCTTTGCCAAACAGGCATGGCACCACCGAGCTATATCCCCGGCCCAGGGAGCATCTACTTCTAACTTTATATTTTTCTTTATGTCTAAAGTTTTAAAATCAAGAAACAAATACACAAAAAAAAGAAAAAAAGAGAAGTAATAGAAAAGAGGAGAGAACCAGAAAAAAAGCACACCACCAGTTAATGCTGGGATAGGTTCAGTGAACATACGCTGAACTCTCTCTTTAGCATAGTGTCTCCTGTGAAATCAGCACTCAGTTACTAGTGACACAATACAAAGGGCCAACTCATCGTGTGACAGAAGCTACAAGGAGCAACAGCTGGTTGTCAAGGAAGAGGCTGCGAGATGAAGCTCACATTCAAAAGCAAATAAAACCCACGGTGCAATGTCCTGAACTCCATTTCTTTCCATGTCTTGCACAGTCAGACTGGAAAACACAGCCCAAAGGGAAGACAACTGCTTTCTAGGAAGAAAGCTGTGCTGTGAGTTACCTTTAATACAGCTCTGGTAATTGGTTCTATTTGGGAAGGTTACTATCCAATTTTTACTGGAAGATATTACTTTAGCTACACTTTACTTTAGAACTAATCCCAGTGGAAATTGCTTTTCTCTTTAGAAGGATTTCAAGATATTTTTTCATGTAAGTAATTTCACAACCTAAGAGGTATTTTTTTTGGGGGGGGAGGGTACCTCCCTGCAGTTTTCTAGTTTCATTTGCTATTGGTCAAGGAAAGCCTGTTTCTCATAAAAATGTAAACTCTTAGAGAAACACAGGTTAAAGAACAGAGTTAAAAATATGCCAGGGATGGGCCGGAGGATTAGCTCAGTGGTTCCGGCGCCTGCCTTGCAAGCGCAAAGTCCTGAGTTCGATCCCCGGTAACCACATATAATGCTGGGCGTGGAGACACGCCCACCAACAATCAACACCGCATACTACAATGCCGGGCGTGGTGGCTCACGCCTGTAATCCCAGCACTCGGGAGGCAGAGACAGGAGGATTGCTGAGTTCGCGGCGGCTTGCCTGGGCACCATAGTGAGCTCCGGGCCAGCCTGAACTACAAAGCGAGACCCTGTCGCAAAAAGCAAAAAAAAAAAAAAAAAAAGGTTTAAAAACATGATAAATACTAACATTAATGTTTTCTTATAAGCTACAAAAACCTTTAACAACTTATTAAATAAACTGCAATTTGGAATAAGCAATAAACCAAACAACAGAACATTCCTGTTACCTGAGTAACTCTAAGTTATTAATCTAGTAATTCGTGTCTTTTGATTTCTAGGAAATTCTTTAGTTTTCTGGAAGATCAAGGCTACGTTGGAAATGTAAGTTTTGGCTTCACACCAGAACTGAATATAAATCAATGCACTTTTGTTCCTGACGCGCTCAGAGTGACAGGAATGACATTTTGCCCAAGTACACAGAATAGTTACTGTGCCGTGAATGCTCTATAATGCGCAAGGCTTTATATTTTCTGGTCACTTAAGAAGTCTGAAAAAATTAAATTAGGCCAAGATAGTTCAAGACCTATAAGCGCAGAGGTACTATTAGTAGCTCTAGGACACTGCAGCTGGCAAGTTTCACCTGAGAACAAAATGTGAGGAAAACTGGAGGAGGGAAGAGTGCTATTTGCACAGAACAAGCATCCACACCCAGGGTACATTAAGACTCTAATTAGGCACTGGATGTAACTTTGCTTCTGAAAGAGTGGCAGTAGAAATGAATTTAAAAACATTCCTTCTAGGAGGAAATTAAAATATTATAAGAAATATAACAAAGTATTATTTTACCTGAACCACAGAGAAGAGCAGGGAAATGCTCACCTACCAAAAACAAGAAGCAAATGACAAGGGACAGGCCTATGACACTAAGTTCTAGGGGAAAAGGCAGAACGAGGCGGGAGACCTAGGGCTGCAAGCCAGGGAAGAAAGGTCTGCGAAGACACGGCAAACAGACTGACAGCTTCCCACGACAGACCAGCTCCCTGTATCTGCGAGTCAGAATGCTCTGGGGTCCAGCTCTTCACCCTCTTGGGTTTTCTATGACTCAGTCCTTGGCAATGAAATCGTGGTTCTTCTCTCAAGTGCAGCCATCTATATGTAAATGTCCCGCTGCATGTAAGCAAAATTGGGAACGAATCTGTACAGCTGTGACACTAATTACAAAAACTGTAACAGAATATTATGAAAATAATTATGCTAAAATGTTTGCAAATTTACATAAACACACTTGAGAAAAATATCTCAAAAACAGAAAAAATATAGCCTAAAGAAGAACGTCTTAAAGCCTCATGATCATAACACGGGAACACATTAAATCCAAGTGATCTTATAAACAAACTTAACAAACCTTAAAAAATTCCATACTGACACAAATTCCTCCTGAAAATAAAAAACTGTGTGCAATCCACAGTGCATGTCATGAGACTAGTGTCTTAAGGCCAACCCAAAGAAAAGTACAGAGCAATCTTTTTCATAGCTTAAGTAAAAAAAATACAAAACAGTATCTTTACAAACAAAGTCTAGCAATATGTTAAAATATAAAACACCCTGAACAAACTGGTCATTCTAGGAACTCAAGAATAGCTCATATCATGGTAACTTTCCACATAAACAGATGAAACTGAAAAAAAACTCATACTAACATCTTGGGTGCAGAAAAGGCACTGGATAGTAATTAATGACCAGGTGGATATGCTGTACACACTTCTAAACCAGCACTCTGAGAGGCTAAGCCAGGAGGACTGCAAGGCTGACCCAGCTTAGATAAGTAAGATCCTGTCTCAAAATTAAAAATTCCCCAGTGCCACATACACATACAATAATTTTAAAAATACTCTTGGAATATTTTAAAAACTAGAAAGAATAAAAGGATAAACTAAAAATGGCTTTTGTCACTATTCCGTATTTATAACAAAATAAAAAAGAAATGGTATGAGAAAATCAGAATAATTTCTATTTGTAGATGATATTATATTCAACAAAAATTTATAAACAGACTGTCAGAATTAATTCAGTTGTAGTAAGATAACTCTTGATTAAATGGCTGTATAAAAATCAATTGTAGCCAGGCATGGTGGTTCATGCCTGTAATCCCAGCACTCGGGAGGCAGAGACAGGAGAATTGCTGAGTTTGAGGCTTGCCTGGGCTACATAGTGAGCTCAGGGACAGCCTGAACTACAAAGCGAGACCCTGTCTCAAAAAAAAAAAAATCAATTGTACTTCTATATATAACACAGGGAATGTCACTAAAGATTTATAACAATAGT